>JANIJG010015612.1:0-53833 GCA_024611175.1 Megaceryle torquata | reverse complement strand
CCTTTCCTTTCCTTTCCTTTCCTTTCCTTTCCTTTCCTTTCCTTTCCTTTCCTTTCCTTCCTTTCCTTTCCTTTCCTTCCTTCTTGACAGCTTCTAAGCTAGCTTTGTAAGCCTGTGAAAGCGTAAAATAAAACTAGACAATTTTTTTTGTGGATTACATGTTAATTATCATCTCCACTAACAAAAGTACTTTTTTTTGTCTGTTTTGTAAGATGACTTGATATTGAATCACTACTTAAAACTTCCTACATCCAGTGAGGCAAACCTATTAGAAAATAAAAATAGCTTGGAGAAAATCTTGCCCTATTTTCAGGCTTGCTAAAATTGCAATAAGCTTGGTTCATGCTTTGACTAGCTGGCAAACATAGGTTATGAATTAGTGGAAGGACATGTGTGTGCAGTGTTCAATGATAATGAGAACAGCTGAGAAACTGTTTCACTATGGATCTATGAATGATTGTAGAAATTCAAAGCCCAGTAGTAGATGTCTCAGCTATTCTGGTCATCAAGCTATTAAAAAGTTTTAGCAAGTGGGATTCTGCCCTTATTACATAACTTTTATTCTGTTACCTCTTTGCATTGTTTGAAACAAGTCAGAGTTGCAATAGAGAAAAGGAAAACAACTTACTGGAGAAACTGTAAAAAACAGTATAGAGTATAGGTATAGAGTCCTCTGAGACAAAAACCTCTCTTCTTACAGGTGGCTTTTCTGTTGAGATGAAGACTGAATTAGCACAAAAATGAACTCCTTATAAGAGGCAAATAGATCCCTACTGTCTGCAGATTAGAAGCAAACTCGAACAGTGAGGAAGTCAGAACAATTGTAACAAATAACAACTTTCCCATCGGGGTTTTGATTGGTTGGGTTTTTTTCAGATTTTCAGGAGTGAGTGATAAATTTGTCATCCTGTTCATTATGCTGCAGTAATTAAAACCAACCAACCAAACAAACAAACAAAAAAGGCAAATAAAACCTTTAAATTGAAGTGCTTTTTTTTAAAAGCGAGCTGAGCTTTTACTAGGTCACAGTCCTTTTTCCTTTTTTGTTTCCAGGACCTAATTTCACAGGCCACTTTTATATCTCAGTGTGATTATATATGAAAGAAGTCCCTGTCACATAGAAAGGATGAGGTCAATACAGATGAAAAATAGACACAACAATAATCTTTTTAGAAAGGAATAATGGTATTCATATTCATAATGGTAAATTTTAATCAAATAGCACAAAAAGACCCAGGAACACAAAGGCTAGAGAGTTAGTAGAGAACTCGTTACTCGGTTATTCTGGGTAATAATAATGACAGCATTCATCATTTGATTTCAAATGTCAGAATAAAGCAAGTTCACACAACCATCTTCAGGGGAAAAAAAAATAAAATTAAACAAATGGCCTGAGTTTCATTTGAGTGCCTTAAAAACTGGAGGGGGGGAAATGAAGGGAGCAAAGACTTTTGGAAAGAGACAAGTCAGAGAATAGGAATGCATTACCATGAAAAGAGTTCTTAGGGACATTTGGAGTGGAAGTCTGACATCCTCTGAAATACTCTGGTTGTTTTGCAATGGTGAAAGCCTTTGCTACATCCATGTGGTGTCACTGGGTTTTCAGGTGGATGCATGGTGACAATTAGAGGCAGATCTCAACTGTTATGTAGCAGAGTGCATTTTTTCACATTTATTTTCACTGGGGCTAGTGTTCTTTCTCATAGTATTTATAGTGACCAGCAGAGTGTTCCAGTGTGAGCTGAGCTTTTACTATTGTTTTGGTTTTAGCTGCCAGGAAAAAACTGACCTCTTACAGCCTTCAGCAAGTCTGGCTTGTGTTTAGATGGATGATCAACTACATTTCAATGTAAGTGAAAATAGCTTTAGGCAGAAATATGTTGAGGGCCAACATCTTGAGCATATGGGGAAGGAAAAAGTAGAAAGTCCCTTCTTCATCCTATTACACTGTCAGCATGAAAGGGCATAATGAGAAAAGTCCTTGCCTTCAAGAGTGGCAAGATTGCTTCTCCTAGGGAGGGCATCACCAGAAAAATGGTGTGGGGAGGGAGTGCAGTAGGAAAAGCAACTGATCTTTTGCTTCTGCCTTTCAGCAGGCACTGTGCCTGGTTTTCTGAGGACACTAGAGTATGCCATATTTGTTAGAAGACTGTAAGAAAGAAGCACCCAAGTCATACAGGAAATCTGAAGGGGCATTATGCTTCCCTTGTGAGCATTCTCATGATGGTCCCTCAAGTACAGTGTCCATTCTGCACCTCGTAACTAGGTGGCATCCTCCTGAAAGGCAGCTGAGTTTGTTGTGAAGTGTTAAATACATAAAACCAGATAATTTTATTTAAGCCTGGGCAGAAGACTTGGTTTGCCTTTCTTTATGCATGTTGTCTATTAATTTACTTAAGAAACACAAGTCTCTGTGCAAGAAACAAATAGAAAGTGACAAAAACTTTCACAGAGGACTTCAAAAAGAGAAATAAATATACCCTGTCAATATGTTAGCTCAGACTGAGATATAATCAAATGTTAGGAGACAAAAGAATGAAGCGTATTCTCCTCAAAAATGAAACAGAATATTAAACCAATACACTGACAGATTACTCTTAGTCTTCTGGAGTGTCTCATAAGAGCACAAACTCAGGCTATAACTATATAGTCCCATCCAGAGCTGAAACATCTTGGCACAGCCTTTTAGCTCACAATCACGTTTGTGTGGACAGGAAAGCAAATGTGAATGTAAGACAGTGTAATGAATGTATTCATGCACAGAAACATATGAGCTGTGTTGAGAACACAGGAAAATGATTCCATAGCTACATGTCAACTAACCTCACAAGTTCTTTCATGATGAACAAAAATCGATTCTCCAGGTAGGCTCATTTTCTTGCAAACAATCACCTCATTTCTCTTAAGACATTTGAAGGCAAAATTGTTTTCCAGGACTGCAGGGTTAAAATCTACAAAAACTTGTTGGTTCAGATTCAAACAAAAGCAAAAATGGAAAAGTAAAAGGAGAACTCACCAAATATTTTGTTGCAACTTTAAACTTAACAAATATTCACACCTAATTATTTTGTATTAAAAACCAAACAAACCAAACAAACCAAAAACCAAAACCAAAACCAAACAAACAAAACAAAACCAAACAAACAACTGAATAGTCTCCAAGGAAGTATGCTTGGTTGCTAAGCTCTAGTCTCCAGTCAAACTTTATGGCAAATTTATTATCCATGAAATATGTTAGATTTTACAGGTCTTCTGATACAGCCTTTTGCTATGGTGTTCATAACAGTAATAAATACACTTTGCACTTTTGGTTTATGGTAGCATAAGAGCCTGATCTACATTCCATCAAACTCAATGGGAGTCTCTCCATTGACTTCAATGGAATCTGAATATGGCATATAAATGAAGTGGGAGACAGTCTGGGAGAGCTTAATTCAGATCTGGGACCAGCAAGGATCTAAATAGGTGGGAAGGTGTTTTACTTATTCTTTCCCCTTGTCTCCCTCCAACAGGTCATCTGTAAAGTGAGCATGAGAAGCTGATGTAAGTTTGAGGCTCATGTTTGAGTGCATGGTATATGAATGAGCCCTGGCCTCTGCCTTTGTTCAGAAGCACTTACTGGGATTTTGAAGGTGGAAAACAAGTTCATTATTAAAACTGGCATCAAAGGATTTCTACCATCTGCTAAAGAATACAGGGACCATGAAGGAAGGATAAAATTGTGGCAGTTTAGGTCATGAATGAATCACAGTTGCCAACACAGTCCAGGTTGAGGCCAAGAAGGATGTCAAGATAATTGATTCCACTGTCATCATAGGATGCAGAGGAAAATAAAAAGAAACTGAATCATCAAACAGCAGATTTCTCTTGTCATGTTAGATGCTAAAATCCAATTGTCTGATGTGAAGGAGACCTGTTCTCATAGAAATAATGAAGAAGCCAGGAGGTACAAGTAGGTTGACCAATTGCTTCCATGCAGTCAAATTCTAGTTGGAGCCTCAAACTTACGTCAACTTCTCATGCTTACTTTACAGTTGACCTGTTGGAGGGTGAGAAGGGGAAAGAATAAGTAAAACACCTTCCCATTTATTTAGATCCTTGTTGGTCCCAGCTCTGAATTAAGGTTGCCTGAAACTTCAGGTCACTGAAATTTCAAAACTATGTTGATTGGTAAAAATCCCAAAGTAAATTATTTCCTCCTTCTAACTTTTACATCCCAAGCTAGACAAACACAGTGGTTATATAACTGATGCTTAAAAGTATCACCCCCCTGTTAAGTTGACCAGGAACTTCAAAGCACTTTAAAAAGCCTATAAATTCTATACAATCTTGACATCAAATGCTACAAAGGAATATGTTTGTTACCTTTTGCAGTTAGTCTCTTTCAGCTAGACTTAATGTGTCATCAAATGTAAGTTTCTGTGCTATTATTCACCTGTACTTTTGTCAGAGCACCCTAACATTCTGTTGCTGCATTTGAATTTAAAATTATTATGTTCTTCAGGCTTTGTGGTTAAAAAGCCACTTGGGCTAAAATTTGTATCATAAAGCTGCAGCTGTTTAGAAGGTCATACAATGATTGTGACAGCGTGGATTTCTTTACTTTCTGACAAATAGGCTTCCAATCAAATTCACACCAACTGCAGATGAGGTTGTGCAAATGGAAGGTAATGGAATGTATATGATGGGTGATAAATTGAGATAGACACAATGAAAGCCAATCCTGTATTTCACACATAATTTCATAGAATCACAGAATGATTTTGGTTGGAAGGGACCTTCAAAGATCATCTGGTTCACCCATGCTGTCACAGTCCTGGACACCTTTTACTAAATAAGGTTGCTCAAAGCTTTATCCATTTCAGCACAAGCAAATACAATGAAAAATTAGATCAGAATGGATCTAACTCTTAGACTTAAAAAAACCCCCAAACCTCTCATTTCCAGCTCTAAAAATCTATAACCAGGTTGTTCTCTGTCTGGTTTCATTTGCCAAAAAAATTAGCCTAAAATTACAACTGGGTGGAAGTCTACCACAGGAGAACCCATATAATATCTGAAAACAAAAAAAAAACACCCCTCATACTAGGAAAATAGCTGTGTAAAGATTTTACACAAATGGATTTTTTTTTTCTATGAAAACATGCACTTCAGTATGCTAATTGCATATTTTTTGTGTGTGAATTTGGAAGCTATGATTTTAACAGCTTTCAACTAATTTACCTTTTTTATGACCAGATGAAAGGTATGTTTTTCTGTTCTATGAAATGAGCACCCACTTGCTGGCCAAAAGCTACATGTCTATTAAATTTAACTAATAACAGCATGTGCTTTGGTAGATAGAGTGTCCTGGAATAACTCCAGGAATGCAGTGCTTCACTTGCACTTTTTTTTTTTTCTTTTGAAGCAACTTTATTTACTTGTAAGATTCTCATAGGAATGCAAATGACTGTTCCATCACTTTGCCTCCACCATTACTTTTCTTCAATCTGATAAGTGCCTAATAAAATATTAACTTATCTTGTGCCTAGGGTAAAATATACAATAGTGACATGACTGTGATCTGTGTAATCAATGTAAGGTTCCTGTTCTTTTGCCAGGAAGAGTGCAGACATATCAATTCTGTCAGCTAGTGAAGCAAGTGAAGCTAGTGAAGCAATTCAGATGACTAGTGAAGGATCATCTTTCCCTTTAATTCAGTCATAAATGTTGTGCACTGTTATTGGTATTGGACTGTTTTCAAATACAAAGAAGAACAAAAAGGTACATGCCATTTTAGTCCAGTATAAACTAAATTATCATTCTTATTATTTACTCAGATCACACTTAGATATCCATATTTTTATGATCAATATTAAGAAGCTATCTCTTTATATGCTTGACTGATTTCCAGTTGGGTTCAATAACCAAATTTTCTACTGGAGAGAACAGAAGCTGAGAGTTCTCTGCACCTCTGGAATATCAAGTAATTTTTGCTTGAGAGTCTCAAGGTGCATAGATTTAACTGCCTGATTGCAAAAATGTGAACACTATACCTAACAACAACAAGAAGATGTCCAGTTGCAAAGCTCTTATGCATTTTTATTAATCAACACCTTTGATTATCCTTTCCCACACTTATTACCTTTTGGCAAAAGCAAAATACTCTCAGACATTTGGTAAATACCAAATAAAATAACACTAGAATTTGGGCATTCTTGGTTTCTAGTCCTGTAGTCAGTCTAGTAGGAAATATCTTTGTCGAGGAGAAGAACATCAGCTCTAGACTTCAGAACTCACTTGGTAAGGCTTTTCAGAATTTAGCTACAGATGCCTATATTTCTACTACTTGATCAAATTCTGCAAATAGACATCCACTCAGAACTACCCCAGAATTTGCTGCTATTGTTGGTTTCGCTCCCATTCATACACAAAAGCCCCTCAACTTTTTATTCCAGTTTTCATTATGTGTTCAGTACAAGAATCAAAATTAAGGTATGGCTTTTACTCAGCCTGATCAGTCCCTCTAACCCTGTCATGCTTCCTATAGTTTTATTCATATGCTTAGGGAGACAGTGATATCCACTGTCAAAAGACCACAGGGAGAGTGAGTGTATGCCCAAAAGTCCAGCAAGATGTGACTTCCACTGTCCCAGAGGATTACTGCACCAATGAGACAGCCACAACTTTACAGGTACTACTTCCTCTGGGCTCAGGTCAAGTAGGTGCCTCTCTTCAGCTGCCTTTGTAGGACAAGCTGATGTCCAAGGGGTCTGAATATCATTCTTTCCTTGTTCTTATTCTATCAGAGCCTTTAAGAACCAGCTTGCTTTCCTCTCTTTCAGGCCTTCACTTCACACTGTGATGACACTTAAAATCAGCTAGAGCTTTACGTAGACTATTGGAGAAAGGAGAACATTTTAATTTATCTGTACAGGACAAGGTGGCACGTAACTACAAAACTATGTATATTTGTGTCTGAGAAGAAAGTACTATAGAAGGCTGCAAAACAGCCTTGGAATATGGCCATATGTTCATCCATTCAAGTTTTGGCCCATATCCAAACTTATGTCTTGTAGAGATGAAAACTGGTAGCTGCAGAGCAGTACCCAGGAACTCACTCCAACAGTTCAGTCCAGGAAGAGTAGAAAATTAGGAAGTTGTAACTACAGAGGACTTCTGAAGTAGCAGTATACAACAGTCCATTTGAACAGCTCCAAACTATAATTTGGCCATGATAACAGGTCCTGCTTCTGCAAAAGTATAAGTGGACCATGCAGCCAAGCCCTCAGCTTTACATCAACTATCAAATATAGTTAATAGTGCTTTTTATCGCATTTGGAATCTATTCATACAAACCCACCACCACTCTGTTCTGAATCTCAAATAAAGCAATCAACAAAGTAGATTTCTTTAGCTGCAAAAAATTTGTTAATATAAGCAAATGCTTTCTTTTTAATGAAGACAGACATGTTAATTTCCAGTGACATGACTGTGTCCTGGAACAAATCAAGTAAATGACTTTATTCAAATTTGCCCCTAAAAGAAGACATCAGCTTTTGTTTAGCCAGAGGAGGAGTGTGCCAATTGGTCCCCCTGTGCCAGTAGTGAACTCTTTACTGTAATCATTGAGCAATTGTTCACCTTAGTAATCCTATTACTAAATAATCATTTAGTCCATCCACATTCAGACCACAGCAGTGGTCTTCTTAGGTGAAAAATTGTTCATGGGTGTGAGCAGGATTTTCACGCTCTGGTCCTTTGACATCTATATTTCATTTATGGGGTAGAAGTCTTCCCTGTTAAGCAGCCCACACACATATCAATGCCCAAGCTTGCAAAGCCCATGGATAAGTTAATTGCAACTGCCATTAAAGTACAGTCATTATCTATTTTATGCAATTACCTTTCTTAGGGATCATAAGATGCCAAATATTTAGATTAAAATGCTACAGCACAGTAGAAACCCTCAGTATTTCCTGCCATCTACATTTTGAGATTTCTGGATGACAGTCAGAAACCTTATGGGCAGAATATACTACAGAGCATATAATTAAATAGCCAGCAACAAAGTTGGCTGATCCTGTTTAGACCCGCATGCCTTGTCTATATATGTGTTGCTGGAAAGACATAGAGTAGGAACCAGTGATGGAGTTGGGAGTGAGTCTGATAGTTTTGTGTGGCTCATCTGAGCCTGAAAATGTTTTCCATCTGTAAATATTGCAACTACTTTTATATTTATGAAACTTTCTGCCTACACGGTTCTGTTTGACACATGCATGTGTGCATATGTATGTGGTTTTGTGCAGAGCTGTAAGGAAATATTATTGTGTCGGGTCTGTGCCCACTGCCCTGTTCCTGATATGGGTGGCTCAGTTGCTTTCCTCCTCCACAGTCATATGGGTGTCCCTCTGCTGTGCTCACTTCAGCTACTCCTCCGTTATTTCCATCTTATTTTGATACTGTGTCCCTTCCCACAGTCTCGCATGATTCCAGATGATCATTGTCATAACCGTGTGTGTGTGTATGAAACAGAGACTGCATACACCAACAGTAAGAGGGTAACTTAGCTGGTGGTCGGGATCTGTGCTAGACCTCTACAAAGGAGTGGCCTTTTTCCACGCAGATGTGCTGAGTTTGGTAACCCTCCAGTTTTACCCTGGGAGTAATACCATCATGGATAAAAATGTTTATGGCTGTCCTTGGAAACAATTCCTTATAAAATAATGTTTGCTTTGTTTTCATACTATCATTTCGGAAATTTTAAGTTCTTGAAGAAACAGAAAACAAAGCAAGTGTGATAAAAATAATAGACACATAAAGGATTGTTTTTGAAAATACAGTGGTACATAATGGTGCTCAGCAGTGCTATTATTGTTACAAGTTGCTTAGAGTTTCCACTCACAATCACTTTTTACAGAACACAATGTTCTGAACATTTCAAAAAATAGTTTGGTCAAACTTGATATACAAGGCACCTATAATGTCAGTGAGGCACTTTTAATATATCTTATCTGCTTACACCCAAAACTTTCTTGACTCCAAGACCCTTTGTAAAGCAAAATACTCTTCACATTGAAGAGAGACCTGACATAAACTGGAACACAGAAAATGAATGCTTGGGGTATTTTTTTAAGATTTTACATTGATAGGTTTACTTACCAGAAATGAAGACCAATGCTCCAGGTGGAGAAAAGGCACTGAAAGATTTGGGATCTGAGAGGCACTACTCAATATAATCAAATGGTTACTGTGTTGGAGGAGCTGCACCCTCCTACTAAGAAACAAGCAGCACCAGATCATTAGTCTGCCTGAAGGAGGTGCGTGGAAAGAATTAGGTAAAGCTGTTTGATTTTGAGCTTGTGGGAGGTTTGGGGTGGATTGCAGAATGAAGTAGATGAGACATATGAAGCTTTATAAACCTACTCTGTAGATGGAGATCGCAAGCCACGTACTAATTGTCTGCCCACACAGCATCAGTGGCAAAGCAGAAATGTGGGTGGTGAAAGTGGGGGTGGCTGCAAATACTGAAGGATGATAGATCTTCCCCAAGCTCTGCACACTGTCAAGAAGTGGTCAAAGCTGAGATGGGTTTTGGAACAGGTGAAAAGAATAGACTGCATTTAACATATACTTTAATCCTGAAGGCATCCCATGAAAAGAGGTTCTGTGGCTTAATACATCAGTGCTAAAAAGGATTTGTATGGATTTAGCCAAACAACACATGGTGAGTGGTAGTAAACTGGATATCTAGTAACAAGACATTCTTCATCTTTGCTTTATATACTGTGGGTGATGCAGAAGCACTCTGCAATTCTACAGCACTTTGCTATGAAATTTGTACTTAAAAAACATCAACATCTCAGCGTGAGGTACAGGAACTGAGGAACCATAATAGGATCTCTGGATTTTAATCTAGGAATGTTTATTTCAAGTGGCATAAGATAAAAGAACAAGTTGAAGGAAACAATGCTGCAATCAGTGGCCCTTGAACCCTTGCATTAAGTATTGGACTGATGGCCAAGATCCTGACATGTCTCAAGTTTTCATTTAAAACATTATCTGAGCTTCCCACTTCTCTAAGGCTGTACAATTGCTTGTATTCTGCATCTTGTCACTTTTCTGTCTTCTAAGTATCAGCTTTATAAAGGAGTAGAATTTTTCTCCTGCAGCATTTTTTTTTCGAGGTGGCAGAAGGGCAACTTGTGAGTGCACTGTTTTATCCTCCACTGTCATCACTTCTGTTTGGTTTTGTCTGTTTATGTGTTTTTGGTTTTGTTTTAGTTCTTATTTTAGGTGTCACTAAACAACCTATCCTATTTTTGAGATCTTTTGAACCTTGAATGTTCTCCACTACAGCAGAAGTGAAGTAGTTCATAATCATTACTGATTTCTATCCTCAAAAAATCTCTATCGTGGTAGTATAATAAACACTCTAATTTACATACAGGGAACAAGATTAAACATAATATGATATCATATAGACAGGTGACAAGTAAATCCAGCTCTTTGGCTAACCCTCTGGGACACTCCTCCATTTATGCAGTTCTCTACAGTGCTCCTTTTCAGGACACACACATATTGAAATGAGAAATTATTTTTATCCTGCTTTAACTTTGAGGCACATGACTTGTTTACATATCCATGCAAGAACACTTCAACAAAAAGCATCATATGCAGGATTTAGCAGTGATCTGATCTGCTTTTCCATATCTTGATGACTTCTTAACAGTGTGACAACTCAGGCTGTAGGCCACTTCAGATGTTCTTGGTATCCTTATGCCCACTAAAGAAAATATCCTCTGGAAAGCTGATCCTCCTTGTATTCAACATTGTTTCACTAATAGCATTAGTATCCCCCATTTTGCTGAACGTTGTTCTGAGCATTCAGTGCCCTTGAGGGCTGGAGGAAAATTCTCATGTTTTTTTCCTGGAGATGTCTGGGGCCTCATCCAAGTCTATTGGATCACACCCCAATCCACAATTTTGCATATTCTTGTAGAAAACTTTTATCTGTTTATTGCTGTCACATCTGTCCCACTTTAAAATTTATTGTAATAGTTGTTGAGTCCCTAATAAAATAAAGCACATGTTGTATTTGTTTCTTTTTTTTTAATTCAGCTATAATGACTTACATGTTGACAACTTTATTTTTCTTTTTCTTTTTTTAATTTTTTTCCTTTTCTTTGGGGAATTTTGTTGCTACAGGAAACCCATCTTTCTGGAAAAGCACATGAAAAATCATCTCAGCATTGAGTTATTTGAATCTTTACGGCCACTTATACATCTGAAATATTAAAATCTTAATTCATAATGACCTACTCCAGCTTTTTGCCAGCTTGGCAGTGTCTGCTCCCCTTGGCTCTGTGTTAAACTGTTACTTTTTTTTTTTTTTTTTTAGCTTTAATTTTTGTATTATATTTACCTGGTGGGAGTAGCCTGGGGGTTTTGCTTTTGGGTACTTCTAAACATCATGGGGAAGGGAGTTCAATACTTTTTCTTTTTAACTGGCCTAAAATAGACTGGGGTTTTTTTCTAGCTACAGAGATATTCTCACTTCTATCACTAACAGAGACAGGATCTTTAAAAGTCTTGTTCACTATTTACAATCTGTGGTCATAACTTCCCTCAAGAAGATGAAGACTCTTCTCTACAGTAAGATCTTCTTGGCACCAGAAGCTGAATCAATTTGTTTTGAGACTCTTGTCTTTTGACAGACACTTATTCCTGTGACTTTTTTCTTATGGACTCCCTTGGAAATGTGCCCAGGATTATTTTTGTTTATTCCTTCCAAATTCCATTCCACCCTCACTAACACAGAATTTTAATCCTTCCCTGCTGGCAGCGAAAGGGTTTGTTACAATACTGGAGAAATATGTTAAAGAAACTTTTTTTTTTTCATGCAACCCTCCAAATTCTTGGTCTGTGCCAGTAGTTTGAAGGGACACTGTCTTCAGAACTCATTCCAAGCTGATGAAGACACATTGATCGTTCTGCCTCCCTGGAAGCTCAAGTCCAGAAAGAGTGGAATAGTGTAGCTATCCCATCTTACTTGACACAGGCCAGCTCCAAAGCACAAGGAGAACTCGAGTTTTGCAATGCCCACTTTTTTCTTACCATGCACACATGGCTGTGGTGTTTCTAACTAATTTGGAATCAAATCTTGGTTGTTTAGCCTAATCTAATTCAGTTTCTTCAAGGTGGGTTCTCAGCACCACATGTAAGAACTCAGGCAGTCTGTGCCTTCCACTCCTTCACTTGTTTATGCCAGTTTATGCCTTGGATTACCTTTGGGCGAAACAGTGCCAAGCCCTTCTGTAAACAAACACGGCCATTACAAGGCGCTTACACAAAGTAGTGAACCTGACAATTTGTCTGAATGGTGGCAAACTGCAAATGTGCTTTGACCTCGGGGAGTAAGCAGTGCCATAGCTGATGGTGCTGTGCCATCTGTGGCAGAGAGCTTCCCCTGAGGGGTACCTCAGCTGCAGCATCCCCATTAATCCCAGCTGCTTTGAGGGGCACAGGAAAGGATTTGTTAAAGTTTTAGAAGCAACATCTTGAAGCAATTTTGAGCTACCAGCAGGAGCCAGGGAAAGGAACAGAGATCTGGTGTGTATGTTCTCTCTACCACCTAATCCTTTTAGAAGGCAAGCTGCTGCAGGCTGAACCAGTTACAGCTTTCATGTGGCTTTCCATCTCCCATAAAAGCCAATTATATTGAGGTTTGATTCTTCACCTGGCCTTACCTGGCACTTCTCTTGCATCTAGACTTTTTGATGATGAAACATCTGTTACTCAGATGCTTCACTGCATTATTATTATTACACTAGGTAGATGTATCCCCTCCCCCATCTCAAATAATGGCAGAAGTACAAGACACTAAGTTCATCAAATGAAAAATCTGGTCCTTATTGCTAAAATGAAGCTCTTCATGATGTATCATAGAAGTAAATGTACTAGACTTCCATTCAGTTCTTTGGCAGTGCTGCCCATCTGCTAGTCTGCGTGGTAGCAAGGAAGGTCCTTATGAATGTCCAGAAAGGTGCAGAAAAGGTCTAGGTGTTACAGTTTGCCCCACATAGTGTTTTGATTTGCTGATATAACTGAGGTGGTGGTGATACTTGGTGATGATCTTTTGATTTACAGAGATTTATTGGATATCTTTATGGTTATCAGTCTTGTCTTGTGTCTCTAAGATGGACTTACACCTATTTCTTTGTGTGTTATTGATCTAAAGAGATGTGTAGGCACTTTCTCACTAGTGATATTGAATTCTGGCTCTTCTCCTAATGTATTCCAGGAAGCATGCATTCCTCACTGTCAGAAATGTTCAACTAACATGATTCCTGCCACCGTCACTCACAGAGGAAGCATTGGTAGAAATGTTTGCCTTTTATAACAAGGGATTTTATTTTTGCCATCAGCAAGTACAGCTTGGCTTCTGGCAACTTCAATGTATTGAAGAAAGTCACCCTTGAAAAGGATCTGTATTATGCATAATATTCTTAGTCTGATAGAAGATACGCCTAGATAATAATGTTAGAATTAATAACAAAATACAGAAACTGAATTCAGCTGTGCCTTGATTTGGTATACAGTATGATTAAGGACAAATAGTGCCTGTCTTTACCATAACTATTTATCAGATCCCTTTACTGTTCTTTTCACTTTTACTTTAGTATTGAAATAATATAATTTGCCTTGCTTTACAAAAGCTATGGCATTTACATAACCTCTGAATGATCCTGCCTAAAAATTCAGAATATGGGGGGCAGTGTTTTTTATTCAGACAATACCCTTGTTCACTATCTGTATGCCTCAGGTCCAAATCATTAGCTACCAAAACCAGCTGCCTGAAGAACACATATCCTTATTACTGAACACATATCCTTATTACTGACTGGATAATAAGCAGGAATCCTTGCAGTGGCAGTCTTAAAGAAGCTTAAAGCCTTATTTTCCATGGTGTCCTAGAAATCAGATTCTACCTAAAACTGATGTGTAAAGATGAAAAGATGCAATTGGGTTCTGAGACTGATTGCTCTTTGATTTTCAGAGCATATTTACTTTTGTTCCTTATGGCTTATGGCTGCTCTCTTTAGGCTCATCATAATTATTTGGTTTAGAGCTGTTCAGTGGGTAACCATGATCCTGAACTATTTTATTTCTTCTTTCTGATGGTTTTTCTAGTTAGTTTGTTGCTTAATTAAGGGATGTGCCTTTTTAAACAGAATTAGCCTTACATTTGTTAAGTCTGTAAGTCTCCTTGCTGCTCTTGTCAAATACCAGTGCCCCTTTTTGGGCAATAGTTTCATTTAGCTATAAAGTGACATTGTTTATTCAGGCAACCATGCAGCTTGCTCAGTATCTACCTATTGCTCTGGTTATGCTGGGTTTTGTACTCTACTTACAGTGCAGATGCATTATTCCAGCTGTAGAGAAGGATACAAGATGTTTCTAGTGAAAACAGTTTTGGGTTTTTTTCCCAGGGCTAAGTCAGACTGTGAGCACAAGGGAAGATCATTGCTTCCCTTTTTTTATTTGATCATTTCTGACTGTGTCCCATAAGCCTGGAAAAAAAAGGATATGTACGTGTAAAATTCTAGTATCACTTCTTCATGAAATGGTGCATAACTGTGTCCTGCAAAGGGAAGAGCATCCAGCTCTCCTGATTGAGATGCTTCACTCTCACCTGCTTTTTAAGTGCCTCATCATAGATATCTCAACAAGGAAATGTCAGTTTATCCCAATAGAGGTACCTTCAGCTGCATCCAGAGGGACATCTTATTCACCTAATGCAAGTGTTTATCTAACCTTAAGTAGATATCTTTCTCTAGCTCCCACATTTGACTTTTGGCTTTAATTAATTGGTTAAATAAGGGCACCTTTCTGTCTCTATTAACAGCATTGTGAATTTTGGCACTTCCTTCAGGCACGATTTCACCAGACAACTAAGCTAAGCACATGCAGATCTGGTCCTCCCTAGAAGGTCTCCTATGAAACTAAGATTTTGTTACATTTAGTTTAAGTTTTGTGAATAAGCTTCTCAAAAAAAAAATAAACCCCATTTATTTCTGTGAAAACTTAACAGTTATTCACTTTGTTATCACTAATAATGTAGAAAGTACTGTCCAAGACACAATAGAAACCTCAGTTTACTTTGAATTATAGGATAATAGAATTGTTTTGATTGGAAGAGGCCTTTAAGATCATTGAGTCCAACTGTTATCCCAGCACTGCCAGGTCACTATGAATTAACACAGGCAGGCAAATAACTTCCAATGTTTTTCCATCTTTTATTCAGGATGAATGTCTTCTTGTTCTCTCTCTTTTTTCTGTTTCATTTTAACAAGGATATGATAATTATTGACTACAGGCTGTATCAAGTTTTAAAAGAATGGACAGAAGATAGCAGTACAGTATGTTAGGTGTTTCAGGGGAATGAGGTATGGTAGAAGACAGAAAAAGGAGTCTAATGAAAGGAAACAGAAAGAAAATAAACTGAAAGATGTTAGTAGACTGAAAGAGATAAGGGAAGAGTGGCTGGAAGTGAAGAAATACGACATTTGTCTCTGAAAGAAAAACAGAACCTTGCAACAGTATTTGACCATTCAGATTGAAACTTGCTACCTTTGAACTACAACTTTCTATCAAGTAAGCAAGATCTTATTATAAAATGGATGAACGCAGAAGCTTGCTATTATTCCTGAGATGCTCTTTACAAATAATAATCACAATTAATTAACTAATCACAAATAATTAATTATAAAATAGATTAATCAAATATCTTTCCTTTTTTATACAGCAAGCTAAAGATGTATAAAAAATGAAGAAATATCAGATTAATTTTACTGTATTCATAATTTTGCTGTCAAACTAACAGGAAAGAAATCACTGTTTCTTAAAAGATTACTTTGAATTGAAGTTGTATTTCTGAGGTATGTTATTCTTCCACAGAAATGCATAAACAATAATGTTATTAAATGACTAGTTCAAATTCAGTCCCATGTAGAAAGTAAAGTACTTTCCTAGCTTGGTTCAAAAATTACTACCATGACTCTTAATAATATAGCATCATAAAAAATTTGATACTAGATTTATTTGCTGAACAGACTTAACTGCTCTTCAAATTATTTAGCTAGAAGCCAGATGCCACCCTCACATTTAAAAAATCTTTGTTCTCTAGTAGGAATACTTACTCCCTGATCTGCCATGACTTCTATTATCTCTCTAAAGATGCAACAAGAAGGCCTATAACACCACACGCACACACACACACGCCAAACTCCCTTGATGAACCTGCTGCAGCTAAGGAAGAGACAGGAATTGAAAGGAATTTGGGAGGATGAGTGATGGTGCATCCTATGGACACGTATCCTCACTCTTGTGAGAGCACACTCACTCCACAAGCAATTTAACAGTGTGCACAGCCAACCCACAGCCTGAAAGTCTACACTTTCTCATTGCAACCAGTGCATATTAAAAACTTATCTGGATACTGTATCAGAAAGGACATTCTATCCTGATAAATATGTTGCAGTACAGAGAGAGAGGTAGTATCTCTGTATCACTGGAAAATATCAGTAAAACAAACTAGTATGAAGACAAATAGTACTGACTAAAATCCTGTCTCTCTAGTACCAATTAACTTCTGCTGCAGTTGGTGATGCCTCTTTTATGGAAACAAAGATTTTGGAGTATTTTAATATATAGACATCTGTCTCTGTCTTGTGACACATTGATCAGGCTTTGATGGGTTTTCTTTTGTATTTAGGTTACACTCTTCAGCACTTGTTTGATTTGTCCCCGTGCTTTCAGCATCTAGAAGAGCAAACCTTGAGTGAACTTAAAATGGCTCCTTCTGCAGCCATTAAAACACAGAACAATAGCTGGTTTTGAAATCTTCGTACTGATTTGACCATATTTCAAGTAATGGCTTCACAATAGACATGCCATCTCCCATTTGGAAACACGGGACTGATGGCTGGCAGATCTTTCCTTCCTGGCTACCCTCCCTGCCCATTTTGTGATCCTATAATGGGAGACATGTAGATGAAAACTTGGCTTTCATCGTCATCTCTTAACAGCAGAGCAGTCCCCCTGCCATCCAGATCACTGACCCTTTCCTGTTCTTATGTCTGGCTTTGCTCATAGTGAAAACAATGGCAAAGAAAACATGAGGATTGTGCACTAGGAATTTTTGTAAGGATATCCAAAAGATGTACAAGACTCCAAAACTATGAAAGGCACTTGATTTCCATTTTTTAGCAATAGACATAAAGTCAATGTAATTTTTGTCATTGACTCAAAAGTTGAGATTTCGCTCTTGTTTCATCTCTATGTAACTATACAGGGAATGGTTATATTTAACTTTGGAAACTGCAGAGCTGAAGTAAATTTGGTTTGTCCTGTTATGAAATCTGAAATAGTTGGCTCGGAGTGGTAATGATTCTTTTAAAAAAAATAAAAATGAATGAAAACCTCCCATTAGACTAGTAGGATAGAGAAGAGGTGGGATGCAGACAAAGTCTCAAAATGCTAAAAAGCTATTTAGGGCTGTAGCAGGAAGTATGGTGGCATGGCTGGACTTGAAAGCACAGGGAAGATGCCTAGCTGAGGATTGAGCATAGATGGAAGATGGAGGACAGGAAAAACAGAAGACATCTGTCCATCTCAGGCTGTGGTGGTAGAAATGTCTCCTCTACCTCCTGCCCCACCTCATCAGGCCAAGGAATTCCTCAACTGTGTGGGCAATTCCTGCTCAGCCCGAAGGGGCAACGTGTGCTTGTGAATGGGAGGGAGAGGAGAAAGCACAGAGTCACCATTTTGGGACCAACTCAAGGATGGAGATTGCTGAGGGCTGCAGTTGCCTGAAGGAACATGACTCTGATGATGACGACCACAGCCAGGCAGAACTATCCCTAATTTTCACACCGACTTGAAGTGACAAAGAAGCACAATGAAAGCATTGTGAAAAACAACGATAGGTTTTTTTACAAAAACTTACAAACAGTTACAACAGAATGCCTGAAATATTTTACAGTGACTCCAGATAATCCAGAGTATATTTGATGAAGTTAATGTATTCATGCTGATGTAACTAATCACAAAATTTGGTTCCCTGTGGACATGTCTCCATCCATTCACCCTGTTTGCTACTGCTCTGCCCCATCTCCTCTGAAATGATGGATTTTCATTAAACTGAAAACATGTCCTCTCCTCATAGTGTCATCACAAGCACCATAATGTGCATGTGTTGTATTGCCAAGCATTGCTTAGCAACGAGACCCTGTGTTCTGCCAACTTTCTTTTCACGCTGTCAATCTGAATTTAACTGAACTTGCTGTGTTGTGTTTCAGAGGACTGACTACATGTCAGTAACGTGACTGATGAATGCTCCAAATATACAAACAAAAACTGGCGCTGACCCCCTCTATTTATTACTGTGTGAATTTCAAGAAGTCGCTTTACATTCACTTTACCCAAAGACAAATTGTTTACAATCATGATAATTAATCTTGATAAATCCTCATAAACTGCTAACCAATAAGAAAATATAATTAGACACTTTCAGTTTTGAAAGTACATTCAATAGGACTCTGTGACCCAGACCTCTATGGCATCAAGCACACCTGTGGTACTAAAAATCACCGGTCAGTTCTCTCTTAGTCAAATAAAATACTGAAACTTCAGCAGGTTTTCAGTTGTTGACAACATTGTCCATTAAATAAGCTATATGGACTTCAGCTGAATGGCTCTAGAGAACCTGATGATGGCTTCTCATGCCACCATGAGCAGCATGCTTTTGGCAATGCTTAAAGCACAGTAAAATTGGATGGAGAGGCAGATAACCTGGTGGTTAGGATAAGAGCTTTGCAAAACTGTGTCTACTGCTCATTGCTGCAGTCTGGTTGAAGCTCCACTGTTGAACAGCTCCCTACCTTTCAAGTTCAACACATTTGAGAAACAAAAGTTGCTCTTCGTTTAAAATCATATGGTTGGATCCTGTGCTGGTAAATTGACCTGGTTCAACCTACTGGCCAAATTTCATTAGCTGAAGATCTGAATATTTGATTGCAAAAGGTTTTATCAATTTAATTATCGTTTATGTATTTCAATTTTTACACCACTTAGATTTTTCAATGGATTGGATGGAGAATGACTCTCAAATGCTTCATTAGGATGAAAAATGGAAATACAAGACATGTATGTAAGACAGGTTTCATTGCAGCCTGGGGCATAAAAACAATTGGAAGTGTTAACAGCATTGGTTCTACCCTAATAATGAAATGTTTCTGGATTTTTATTTCATATGCTATCATTGAAAAAAGGAGTATCTGCAACAAAAGGAGAAGGACATTTGGTACAAAGGTCACTAGCAGCATACTCATTTTTAGGTGTCATCTGTCAATTCAGTCAGCTAAACATTTAGGCTGTGTCATCTGAAATACACTACAATATGCAAAAAACTCATATCTTGAATTGGAGATGTGGCCTCCCTCAATCTGCTGGCCACATCCTTTATACACTCCTCTTCTGTAAGAAGCAGTTCAGTTACTTGGAGTGTTTGTTGGGGTTTTTTTTAATCCTTACCTGCAAAACTTTGGACTGTAGCCACTGAATGTACATTAGATTTCCACCTCAGAGCAACTTGAGTTAAAAACTTATGTTTAGCTCCCGTTATGGTGCTACCTCAATCTAGTTGATCTAATAATCATGTAGATTTTTAGTGGAAAAATTCTCTAGGTACTTGAATGCCCTAAATTGCTTAATGTATGTAGCATAGGCATCTATGTCTCTTGGTGCTTTAAGTAAGGGAGAATGCCTATGTCACTCAAAGAGTGTAGGAAACATTCTATGAAGCACCCAGCATTCACAACACTTGAAGGTATATGCCTATTTCTGAGATGTCTGCCACTCTTTCCAGATCAATTCCTTCAGAATTTATTAGGTAAGAACAGACAGTTCGTGTGATCGCATAAGATCTATTTCCTTAGGAAACCAGATTAGGTATTTAATAATTCTAGATGTGTACCTGATCAGAATCCCCAAGTCTTGGGGTTGAATATTCCTGGAACTTCGTAAAATCTGGATCCACATCTGAGATTCACAAGCAGCTCACAGCCTTATAACAAGCTGAACAAAAACTCAGAGTCTGAATATTTCCTAATTTGGGGAAATTTTTGCTTATGCCAAATGTGTGACTCAGAGTCATTTCTAGTTGATTCTGGGAGTGCAGAATGTTATCATTTCTTTCATGTGGTCATTTGATGTCCAGATAGGCACAAGAGACTCTGCTTTTCCTGTAACTGACACACAGTGAAATACTTTATTTTTAAAGCCCACAGGTAATAAAAATGGAAGCTAAAGAATAGATGAAGCTAGATCAATATTCTTACATGTTGCTTAATATTGCTGACCTAAGCATATGACAGTAGGATAACAAATCACTTGTTAGTCCATCAAAAGTTGAATTAAAGAAACATTTCAATTGCAGGGCAAAGAATCAGAAAAATCAAGAAACAAGAAAAATCAGCTAGTCTGTGAAAATTTCACCCTTGCCTCTGGTACGAGTGTATCACACAGCAAACAGTGTCTTGTTTCAACAATCCCCTACACATATACATGCAAACACCCCTCGTTCCCTCTACTAACTTCTTAGTAGCTCTAATTTAAAGTGACACCCCAAAGCACACCTACACTGCAGCCACTGCAGTGACTGAAGCACTATCTCAGTTAGCTCCAGTGAATTAACCTGCGTACCTATATCCATCTTCTTGCAGTACCATTGAGCTTTGAACAAACTAATTTACTCCATTTTTCAGCAACAAAGACATAAGCTTAGACTCCCAAAGTGAGACTGACTGGAATTTAAAACCACTGTCAAGACATTGGGAACTTGGGCTGGGTCTGGGGGCTGCAGTGCTACAACTTCACTCACCTCCCTTAAGGACACAAACACAGCAGATGTCTTGGAGCAGGCCTGCTGCAACCATATGCACATCAGACCTTCTCCCTGTGTGGCCTTGGCAAATACTTTTTCTTGCACTTTCTGCCTGATCCCACAGGTATCAAGGTGTTCAGTTTTGCTGTCACTGCTGCCTTGTCAGGTGTGTTCTGACAGAAGAGTTGAGCTTGAGTTTTGAAAGGAATTCTACAGATGGAGTCCTCTGATCTCAGGTGCACAGCCAGAGAACATTGGAGAAGCAAGATTTAGAACTCATTTCTGACCTACTGGGAGGTCTTTCTAAGAACTTTCTAAGCATAGGCTACCCTTAGCTCCTCAGTTTTCCACAAATTCTCCCCAAAATGTTTTCCAGGGATTTCTTTTATGCCAAAACTTGAAAGTGTTTAAACTTTTATTAGATCTTTCCCTAAAATTCTTTTTTCTAGCCCAAAAAGCTATTGACATTATAAGAGTATTTTTGGACCCTTGATGCATCCATTTATATGACAAATTGGATGAAATATTTTGCTTTTAAAGCACGAGCTAATTAGGTACAGGAGATCTCCTTTTCTCTCCTGATTGCATTATCTGAGTCTGTAGGACAGTAGTGGCAGGAGCTAGATAGAGAATTTTTATTCTGGGGAATGGCTGTATTTTCATAAACTAAATATTTTCTGTGTAAGAATTCATATTTTATGCTATTCTTCTTCCATAAATGGCACTTAGATATAAGCATATAATAGCTTACTGGCAAGTCAATAGCATCAGCCATCCCCAAACAGATTAATACTGTGTGAACTTAACAAACATCCCAGTCATCACACACACCCTTGACTGTGTCAGTTTATTAAAAAAAAAACCCACATAATGCAGTCATATAAGAACACTTAGACTTGACTGGGTTTATACAAACCATGGGAGAGGCAGCACTTAAACTTTTCTTTTTCAGACATAAATATTTTAGTGTTTAAAATGAAGTTGTTAGGAACAACAACAACAAAAACTTAGACTTGAAAATATATATATAAGCTGATTTGGTGCTCATAGACTTTGCCACACAACTATCAAAAAGCACAAATATACCTGAAACATGGAAGATAGCCAACCTTTTAAGGGTATACAGTAATTGTTTTTGACTATAAATGGACTCAGAGGACTGGAATAGCTCCTTTTGCAACTCTGACAGAAGCTAGTAGCTCTGCAAACATTTCTCTAGTGATCAGATTGCCTCAGCAATTTATATTTTGCTCATGTGACAAATTTTTCTGAGTCCTACGTTACCTGACCCTAAATTCTAACACTGATTGTCCTAACAGCTAAAGGATTTATGTATTTTCCACATCTTTTCATATTAACATGCCTTTTAACTTCCGATGGAAGAGTAGCATTCACTTCAAGCAGTTACCCATTCAAAGCACTTTCTTTTAATTATTATTTCTACTCCAAAATGCCCAAACCTTCATGGGTAACCGTAGTCATCTACCAGAAATCCCTGATTCAGAGCATAGCTCTCTCATCATGCAGCAGAAAGAGACACTTGTTTCAGATGAGAGAGACTACAAAAGTTTATTGACTTAATGAAAAGAAATATGGCCTTATTATGCAACTGTCCCTTGCTACTTTCTTTCCCGTGCACAAGAGGTGTATTTTTTGTTAGTGCAAGGTCAGCCGAAGTTGTACCAAAATGTAGAAAATAAAATGTACAAATCTTTCCTACTGGAGATTTCAAAATAAAAATAGTGTATAAGATTTCAGCAAGCGTTCATAGTATCCCTATGGATAGCATCACATGGATGCTGTTCTGTAGCTTTTTATAGCATGAAGTGTAGGAGTTATGGAATATGTATGCTGTTAGTAGCCTGTTCCTAGGAAAAAAACACTGTACCAATAGAGCTTGGAATTAACCAGAAAAAATTGCTTCAGGAAGTGATGCTTTAAAATGCTTTAGAATCATAGAATTGTTTAGGTTGGAAAGACCTTTAAGATCATTGAGTCCAACCACTAATTCAGCACTGCCAAGTCCACCACTAAATAATGTCTCTAAGTGCCACATCTACACATCTTTTAAATACCTCCAGAGATGGTGACTCCAGCACTTTCCTGGGCAGCCTGTTCCATTCAGTGAATATATTTTTCCTATCAAATCTAAACTTCCCTTCATGCAGCTTGAGGCCATTTCCTCTGGTCCTGTCGCTTCTTACTTGGGAGAAGAGATAGACACCCACCTCAATACAACCTCCTTTCAGGCAGTTGTAGAGAACAATAAGGTCTCCCCTGAGCCTCCATTTCTCTGGGCTAAACAACCCCTTTTCCCTTAGCCAGTCCTTATAAGACTTGGTCTCTAGACAGGGCTTTGTTGCCCTTCTTTGGGGCATGCTCACATGCTTCAGCACCTCAATGTCCTTCTTGTAGTGAGGGACCCAAAACTGAACATGGTATTTGAGGTGCAGCATCACCAGCTCTGATTACAGGATGATCATTTCCCTAGCCCTGCTGGCCACACTGATACAGGCCAGGATGCTGTTGGCCTTCTTGGCCACCTGGTCACACTGCTGGCTCATGTTCAGCCAGCTGTTGACCAACACCCCCAAGTCCTTTCTGACAGGCAGTGTTCCAGCCACTCTTCCCCAAGTCTGTAGTGTTACATGGATTTGTTGTGATCCAAGTGCAGGACCCAGCACTTGGCCTTGTTGAACCTCAAACAATTGGCCTCAGTCCATGAACCTTATACAATTGACCTTGTCCCATTGATCCAGCCTGTCCAGATCCTTCTGCAAAGCCTTCCTACCCACAAACAGATAAACACTCCCACCCAGCTTGGTATCATCTGTAAACTTACTGGGTATGTTATTACTCTCTCCAAAATGTTCATGCATTGACTCCTAATAGAAATACAATTAGCTACATCCACATGTAAGTGTAGCATAAAAATCAAGGGTGCAAATTTACCATTTTACTAATTGCTCTCTTTTGCACAAGTGTAATAAGCTAGACCTCACAGAAATTTGAGTATTTTCAGTTAATATTTCTGAAAATAAGGAGCTGGGTTTTTCTTCTTTGAAAGCAAGAGTGATTTTGCCTGCTGTTATAAAATATAAAGGAAGCATCTGATATACACGAGGACCATTCTGGTGCTGAGGTATTAAGACTGTTCCATACACAAACTCTTAACTAAGTTAAAGGTATCTGAAGTTCTTGAAATCAGTATAGCAAAAAACCCCATGCAATTTTAAAAATATTTTCAAATCTGTAACAACCATAATAGTTTGTGTTAAATGCACTGAATCAACCCCACCTTTTCGCTGCTTTCTCCCAGTCTCATCTTTTATCTGCTTGTCCCTTTTTGTATGAGCTTGGATCATTTCTCTTTAAGACAGTGACTGGTGGCTATTTCTGACCTTACTGACATTGGAATAGCTCAGCTATCTTCAGCAACTTGCTTTTGATTCATAGAACTTTGAGCTCAGCTGTTTATATATTCTAGAAAGCACTCACAAAACAGCACTGACCAAATGGATATTTTTATAACCACATTTGATTTTTAAGGTTAGTTCTTCTTTTGTTGTTTTTTTTTTTCTTTTTTTTTAACGTGCTTTCTTGTACTAAACTTCAGCACAGATCACATGTTTAGGGCTATTTTATAATCCTCTGATCGGTGACTATATTGCTATTGGAACTGTTGATGCTGTCTGAAAAAGATCTGGTAGCAGATGCTCCGACACTGCTTCTGAATTCTGCTCACAGTCAGGAACTCGGCATCACTCTGAGCAGCTATCACACCGCAGCCGATAGCAAACCCTCCATCAGTATGGAGATCAAACAAGGAACAAGAGCCCTTGAGAGAAGAAGGGCTTTCTCCTCCGGATAAGCATCACCAGCAACACTGAATGACAAAATTAACTCAGAAGGGATGAAGCATCAGATGATTGTGTCACAGGAAGGAGTCAGGAGTGCTGCGTCAGCTTCTGTATGTAGGTGTAGTAGGTGTTGTTACAGAGAGAGAAGCGAGGTCAGAGATGGTTGTGTCATAGCAGAGGATGACTAAGGTGAGTAGGGGAGGAGCTCGCTGTTGCAGTTGCCTCAGCAGAGAACGAGGACAGCAGTTTGACGGTTCCATGGCGTGTTGCATCTTCTGCGAAAGAAAAAGCCTAGCAACTCCACACAGAAGTCTACAGGAAATGAATGGAGGGAAGTATGTTTGGTGAGTGGGAGGCTATGTGAGGAGCTGTGGGGGAACAAGGAGAAAGGAGTCTGAGGCAGGCAACGTGACTCACAGCACCCACCACAAAGAACGTGAAAAGGCAGAAAGCAAGCCTAAGACTACACATGAATATTCACAGGGAGGAGGTGGGACAAAGAAGCTGAATGACTAAACTACAAGTGTTTAAGATTTGTCAAATACAGTGTGCTGTGCCTCAGCCTGAGGATTTTATTTTTTGTCATTAGCTTCAACACACAGTATCTTAATCTGCCAGCACCTTACACATGTGCATGCTATTCACATAGGGCTATCTAGAGCATACCCATGGAAGCATTTCCCCCTTTTATTCAATGCACAGCTCCTTTTGATTGTTCTCCAGCATTATTCCCATCTGGTGTGTCTGGAAACAGGCTCACTTACAACAGACATGCAGTGAGAAGATGCATCTCTTTTTGTAAAATGATGAGTGGGCTGTGCTGACCAGGTATGTCCTCACTCACCCAGCAAGGGGCCCTTAGTGGGCCAAACAGCTCAGAGGATCAAAAGTGGGGTTTGAAGTTTTGGGGGCTTTTACCTTCCTGGGTGCTTATTCATCATCTCAACCAGATGGATAGAAGGTGAAAGCTGTTACAATCTGAATGTTACTGTTCAAGAGGGTTTTGTGAAATGAGCTGGGGCATTCAGCCAAGATCTAAGTGAAAATGTGTCAGCAGTGCAATTGACACCTGAGCTGTTAATCTTAGTTGCCAGTGACTGCAGTGGATTTTGCTTCATGGTGTTCTTTTTGCTGTAAAAAAAAAAAAAAAAACGAAAACCAAATAAAATGCTGTAGCACAAAAGATCTGTCTACAGAAAACCACAGTTTGTCACTGACTCTCAATTCTGTATTCAAAATCAGAACTTAAATAATAAACATCTCTATAGGAATTGTATTTGTCACAATATGTAGAAAAGAAACTCAGTGTACTGTTTGTTTTTACCAGCAAATAGAGAGAACATACCTCCATGTCAGGTAAATTTACTGAAGTATGCAACCATTATTCTTAAGTAATTTATTTAAAGCCTGGCCCTCTAATCTTTAACAGAACTGGTGTAATGCTACAGTCCTAGCTGGAATCAGGAAGGAAGTTGGATGCTTTTTTTTGTACAGGGCTCAGATATACTCCACTTGAGTTCACTACATGAAATGCTACTTAGAATAGGAATGCGTCACAAGTAATTTGACAGGTACTATCCAGTACCAAAACTATGATGTAATGAAGGATCAGGTCAAACATTTCTTGACGGGCCAGTTTTGCAGAATTATTTTTAAATCTTCAGAAAAACAAAGAATATTTGGAGCCAAAAATTGATAGAAGAGAATGCAAGAGGTGTTAGAACACCCAATTCCATTTATTAAACTTGCACACTTCTGAGAGATTAATTGTGACATGATCTATGCTGACATCATTTTGACAATTTTAAAAGTATATTACCCTGGCCAGTTATAATTTAAAGATTATCTCAAAACCATGAGGTGTCCATATTTACTTCATCTTCTTTGTCTAGACCATTGTTAGTGGGTTAAACTTACAAGTCTAACCGATACATAAAAATCACATAACTGTAATAAATGCATTTGGTATACAATGGAAAAATTATAACCAAGCCAGCCTGCAATAAATCACTCTTTTATTGATAACTCGCTATTAATAACTCTGTTAAAAACTCCAGCTGACAGAAACTGAGATTTTCATAAAGTCAATCCATTTGCAGAAAGGTAGCAGCATTTTTCTCAAATGCCATTGAATTGGACCAAGGCTGCAGAGCAGGTGGGCCCCACATCTCATTTCTCCTTTTCCTTACGACTGTGTTTTGCATCTCCTTCACTGCCTGCATGCCAGGGTTTCCCTCACGTGGAAGCCAGAGCACTGGAGGTGACTGACATACACTCAGACCTTACACTGACATGCATTTGGGATACAGCCAAAGTGACCTTGGAGGAGGGACTCATTCCCAGGTCCCTCAGTATAGGCACAGTCCCTATTAGTTCTCACTAAGATTCTTTGGTTTCATCTTATTTTCCTCTTTCTTCCACATGCTTTGCTGGTTCATTAAGACATTTCTCCAAATTGTTTTCGACATATTCATTGTCCCTTGTGGTAATCTGCTCTAACACTTTATTTGTTCAACTGTTCAGACTTGACTGCATGTTTCCATTTGATACAAGAGGGGATATATATGGGTTCTTTCTCCTGTGTGCATGAGCCTAATAGCTGTTCTTTCATGTGGATTCCTGTGAGATTTGCTCTGCTTTTTCAAGAGTAAATCATGCTCTCTGTATAATGATCATAGCTGTCTATTTGGAGTATTTCAGCACTATTGCAAAATGTGCATGTTACACGTTGCTGAGTTCTCAGTGCTGCCATTCAGTTCCTTACCCTTGTCTCTCTAACTCCAAGTATCCCTTGTCTCTCCAAGTATCCCTTCTCTCCTGGAACCATCTCAGGTTTTTTATGTCCACATTGCAGAAGGTTCTACAGCCTTATCAGAGAAGGCCATTTGTGAGCTGACAATGTCTTTGTACCATGTACAAAATATAGACTGTGGTTTGTTCACCAAGGGAATTAATTCAGGAAGTCAGTGTGAACTTGCTACCAGGATGGATCTTAGAGTAGTATTTTCTTTTCAGTATAAATCTTATCAACACATATTTCAGTAAAATCTTAGCTAATCTGTTTGTGTTTACCACAAATCTTAGGTTCTTTTTTATTATGGGTAAAACCTATATCAGTACGATTTTCACAATCTCCAAAAAAATGTACTGCAGGAATATGCAAAGTAGAAGTTAGGTAACATAGAGCCCAGCACAGTTTGCAAGGCACAGACATAATTACACCACCCCACCCCACCCCCCGCCCCCCAGATGTACATGTACAGGCACACTGCCTAAAACTAATTACAAAGCATCATTATTTACTCCATGAACTCTGGGCTGAGAATAGTTGACACAGAAGGGGATGAGGCATACTGGTAGGACTCCAGTATTGCAAACAGAGCTTCTGCTGTCTTCTTTCTGATTCCCCAAAAAGGTAGCTGCTTGCTTCCAAATTATTTTAATTAATAGCAGCAGCACACACCTTTCTGGATTGCTCTTAGGCATTAACTTGCTATATTGTCACAGAGGTTACTCTCAAACATCAGGAATCCCTAAGGAGATCTATTGCCTGGTTTCATTAGAACTCCATCTACAGCTTCACTTCTTTAAGGAAGACACCATTTATTGACATGGTCTCAAGGCCTCAGACTCCACTGAAAGAAATGAGATGCAGCAGCAAACCACTAGTGACTCTGGTATTCTCATAACAAACTCAGACTGCAATGTGAAGACATAAGGAATACAAGATGAATGACTGCTGGGTAAGACCCTACTATCGTCAGGGTCTTCCAACACTAGGAGACTCTGAAGATATGCCTAAACTCCCAAATGAAGATATTATGTTTGCCAACATGAAAACAGTTCAAATAGGAATAAATTTCTGTTGATTTTCCTGTATTACAGGATCTATACTTAAATGTTCCATCCATGCAAAACAGAATCAGTTCCATCCAGAATCAGCCTTTCTCTAATACCTGTAATGCGAGAGTTTAAAAAAAAAAAAAAAAAAAAGAAAAGAGGAAACATTTGTGGAATTTCTAAGACTTCTACAAAACATGACTGGGTGACTCAGGCTAAAAATCTTACTGAGACAAGAATTAACAGAAAGAGATTTTCTATGAAAGAGAAGACAAATAAAAAGAAATATTAAAATGAACTGCCAGCACATGAAGGAAAGAAAAGAAAAAAAATAAAAAAGGAGTGCAATTGCTGCCTTGGATTTGTCACTTCTTTCCTGTCTCCTCCAATAGTATTTTACACTGGCTTCAGCAAACACAAGGTTCACCAGCTCCATCTCGCACATGGTGGAGAAATCACCTGGCTAAAGCAAAATGTTTTCCAACTAGACCCTTGGGACAGCACTTACACCCTCCAGACCTCAGTGCCAACACTGTGTTTTACCATCCTGGTTTTCAAGCAGCCTACCAAGAGTAAATATGTTTGTTCACTTCAGCTCTGAACCACTTCTTGGCTACAAGCTATTGAGTTAAATCTCCCTCCTTTAATTTGAACTGCTATTGTTTGCAGTTCTCAGTGTTCTAAATGTTCTCAGAGTTTGCAGTTTTGGCACTGTTTGTACTGATTGCACTTTTTTTTTTGTTTTGTTTTGTGAAATTACAAAGCAGTTTAATTTCTGCCTATCAGCTAAAGCCCTGCTGCGGTATCCACAAACCATGCACAGCAAATACCACAGACAAACCATTCACTCTTGCAGTCTCAGGTCCTGAAACCGTCTGCACCTTTCAGTTTAAAGGTCCTTAACATTTAGAAGTCATGAGAGCACACAGACCATGTGCAATGCCTCCTATAGACTGATACTATCTTCTACAGCCAAAAATATCCACAGACCACAGCAAAACCCCAAAATTCCCACCCTTCCTCAAGACAGTGAAAAAGATACTGTGTTCTGGCAACTAAAACAGTGCTCAGGATGGCTTGATAGCTTCTATTTCCCTGCTTGCAAATCTGTGTCAGTCTTTCCTATATTCTCACAGCTGTTGTGTAAAAAACAGAGTAATAATCGTTTGAAGCTGAAGTTATTCATCCATCTCAAAGTTAATGTCCACCATCTACTTCAGAATTTCTCAAAAGTACACTCCAGTCTCATGCCACCTCTACCTAGAGTGCAGATGGAAATAATTTCTTTCCTAAGAAAAAAACATCCTCAATAAGAAGTTCTTTGCCTACAGTTGCAGATGGTAAAGAATTTTTCCCAGATAAAGAAAGAAAAGAATGATGATATCAATTACGTTCACATCTTTAACTGCACAAGGCACATCATCCTGTTCTCATTGGATTCTTAGGAAGTCCACTATCCTACTGTTAGTAAGTTTTCCTGTGCATCCTGTTTTCATGTTAATAAGTCTACTAAGGTATCTGGTCTTACAAAAGAAGAGAGAATACATCCTTTTTTCTGCACTCTGTGGAAAGCAGAAATCAAGTCCTTGCATTTCCTGTCACATACTGAGAAACACTAGTCATGCAAAGACATCGAGAATTCCCTGAGGACTTGTAAACTTTAGAGCCTTTTTAGTAACACTGCATATACTCATCTGAACAGGCTGTGATTAGCATCTAGGGCTGCAAGTTTCCACATGGAGAATTCATATCTCAGTGGTGAGTGGAGATGCTGCAGTTACTCAACATACCTGCTGACAAAGTTGAGAATGCAGTTTACTCGTCAATGTTGATTGTTTAGGGATATTAAAAAAAAAAAAAGAGTTCCAGAATGACAATGGGTCATGAGAGTATGAGAGAACTATGGAACTTTCTAAAGGGTTATACCATCCTCTTTTTGGCTAATTTCCCCTAGATATACTGTGCACTTTGGGAGCAATTCCACAGGACTGAATGTGAGAAATATAAAATATATCCACTCCTAATGCTGAATTCATACTTTGGAAGAATTAATACTGCAAGAAAGCAATGATCTATAGTGAATGAGAGCCAGGTGCTTCCCTAAACTATCTGTTTCATGACATTTTGATCAAAATTTTTACTTCAAAGAATCTCTTTAAGACATAAATTTCTTTGTGCTGTCAAATTTGAGCATAGACTCTGAATTACATTTTCAAGTAAAACCACACAGTTTTCAGAAAATACACACAGTGGACCTGATTTTGTGCTTCTTTGTACCTTGTGTACCCTGGTAGAGCTTGATTTTGTTGTCTAAACATAAGCATATAGTGGCACTTGAGATTTCCAAGGTAGTCTTGCCTAGCCTCTCGTATGGTCTGCCAGATCAGATTGAGACAGGACTTCCATAGGTTCTATATCTTCCAGCTCCATGAAGATACCTCAGATCAAAGGGCACCATGTCCTGTGTTTAGGCAATCGTGTCAGACTCCTAGGTTTAGAAAAAGAAGGTATATAACACACACACACAAAAAAAGTCAGATCTTTTTATTTAGTCTGCTATTTGTAATTTAAATGTAGATAGCTACATAAGGAAATAGGGTAGAGAAGAAACACATTCATAACCTGTATTGTATTTACTTTTTTTTCAGAAAGCACTACTATCTCTCCTGCATACAATTAAATAAAGAGCCAATAACAACAGAAATGATGATGCCAATATGGTATCATTAAGCCTGAAGACTATTTCTCCTGCTACTAAAGTGAGTGTCAAGAACCACCTTTGCCCTGAAAGGCCACCTGCTTTCAGTTTTTGACTGTTTTAAGCCTTATAGAACATGACAGAGTAGTGCTCCCTGAGAATAAAACATTTGCTTCATTTCAGCCTAAAGGTGAGTTTGGAACCATTTGTTTTTAAAGCTCGTGCTGTCATCTATAATTAATGGTATGACCCTGACTACAGAGCTTGAAAGGAGTATATACATTTTCAGATGCAGTTCTGTGGTTTTTGGGTTTTTTGGTTTTGGGGGGTTTTTTATTATTATTTTTATTTGGCAATTAGCCAGTTTCTTAAACTTTTATCTTTGAATACAAAAGGTTATTTCTAGAGATTGAGTGCTTGAGTTATTTTCAGTATTTTTATTGTTTTCATCTGCTAAGATCAGCAGTGAATGGACTTTTGTTATTTCAAGCTGTTTGTTAAGCCAATGTCTCCCAAATCCTCAGAATAGGGAGATTAACTTTTCTTCAGTGAGAATATATGACAGCAGCTCTTCTGCCATCTTACATTTTTTCTTTAGTAGTTGGTCTGGCAACACATTGCCATTTTTCCAGAAATGCAAAGGGCCATTTCTCTTATGGTAGATGTACTGGCACACCAAAACAATAGCCTTGTCACTCCGAAAGTCACAGATCTAAATGAAATTAGGGCTTTGTAGCATACAGTAAATATGAGCTATGCAATTAAAGTAACACTTGGTGAGAAGGAATTACACTGCAATTAGATTATTGCAATATGTGTTTGAACATGCTGAACTGAGTAGAAAAAAACCCACAGGGGTCATGAGCCTACGTTCATGGAAGTCACTGGAAGTTTTGGTACCCGCTTCCCTGGAAGACAAAATTGATCCTGACTTTGTAAGTCTCATGTACAGATATGAATATTACATATATTTCTCAACATCAGCATTCTCACAAGATGGGCAGGACTCCTCAATACTCCCAGATGCTAACCTATTAACACAAGAACCTATGCTTCATGCCTGGCACATTCTTCTCCCTCCATAAACCTAGATGTCACAAAGGTGATAGCCACGGACCTGTGTTTTTGAGAACTGCATGTGTTTTTGTTCCCTGTGCCCCACTAGTAGACCAGTGACTTAAAAGCGCAGGTTTGAGTTCAGGCCATGGTTACCTGACTGAAACAACAGCACACACAGTCGAGATTACATTTCCCCAGGCACGCTCTTTTCCCCATATCCAAAACAATGACACCACTGGCTACGGCTGCTTGGGAAACAAGACAAAAATTACAGGAAATATAATTGTGTTATATTCATTTTCATCTGGAAAACTCCATTAAAATTTTAAGGTAGAATTCATTAATTTCTAAGAAATATAAGTTTATTTAGGACAACAGAAAGAACCTTGTTCTCCCACAAGGAAGAACACATAGAAGAGGTGTGGTTTGAACTAGACACCTGTATCAACACCCTAGAACTATAATTCCAGACAAAATGCTGAGGTCTTAGTGAAAGACCTGCTTGGTTTTAGACTCATCCTGAAAGTAATAAGATGAATCAGACTTCAGAGATGAAGAAAAAATTTTGGGTTTTTTTCATCTCTATGCATGCCAATCACTGCATTTGTACAAGAAATCACACAGATCACAGTAAGATAGCAGAAGCTGTTTCATAGACACTCTGATTTGCCATGTTGGCTTGTCTTCCAAGGGTCTTTCCAAGCCAGCAACTTCTCTTTTCCCTCTGGAAACAGAGGGAAACTATTTCCTTCCATAAAGAAGCTGAATGTGATTATTGTTTTGTGTTCACCTACCAGTAAGGAAGGCCTTGTCCCTTTTACAACAAAAATTCAATTGAGAATCATGAGCTTTCACAGCTGTATCCCAGGAGATACATGACACTAGTATAAAGTCTTAAAATGTATTTCTTGAGGGAGGAAAAAACTAAGCCTTCATTTATTAAAACAAAGATAGAGTGAGGGTGATCTTAAATGTCATGCTTGGGTCTTTTCAAATGCTCTTAATCTGACAGAAATAAATTAATGTAATTCTCTAATTTTCATGTAGCCCAAGGGCCTTTCAACTCTCAACAAAGCTTGAAAAAACATACCAAAAAAATTGCTATTATTATCTCAGTTGCCCTAGGGAAAAGAAATTAAAGGGAAGATAATTAGTTATTATACATCTGTGCATGTAATTAGATATTTAGTGTGATATGTAAACTCTGCCTGCTAATGCTATTGGAAAACAAAACAGTATTCAAAGATGAACATGTAAGGCCACAAGTTACATACATTGTCTTTCTCACAGATGAAAATTTTGATGTGTTTTGAAGGTAAAGACTCAATACAGTTTCCTAGTGGTTTATGCAAGATTACTTCAAGACATCATTAAATATCAACATAGTAATATTTTCACAGGTTTATTAGGGATTTGCTCATGGAATCATTGTCTTCTTATGATTGGTAAGACAATAAGATAGGAAATAATTCCAATGTTTTGGTCTATTAAACAGAAAACAAATTACATGGAATGTATTTTGTCTCTTTTGTGTGGAAAAAACCTTCTACTTTGAACACCAACACCTACAGAGTGAAGGTCAAACATGAGGCATGAGCCAAACAAATTAGCATTGCTCAGTTACTTATGAAGTGATCTAAATCCAAAAGTTTAGATAGGACTCTTTTCAATTATACTCTGGGGACATAAAATCACATAAGGCTGAAATTCATATCTGAAAATAAAGATAGTAAGAAAAAATGTGTTACCAACAACTGTTTTGTATTTCAAAACACTAGGATTTAGATGTCTGTTCATTAAATTCACGTACCACATTCATTTCTAGGTGTTCTTACAACACATTTATTATTGCAGAAAACAGCCTAAATGATTTCCCAGTTCTGTACAAATTGTTTTAAAGAGGAATATCTAGTCAATGAAACCAGTGTATTTTGCCAAGTATTTGGTAGTCAACTTTGAAAAACAATTGCTTTGTTTGACCTCAGCAAATGATGCTCAACTTTGTCAAGCAGCATCATCTGCTGCACCCACTCTCAATACAGGGCATGCTTTAGTGGACAAATCCTCAGGTTAACTTTCCCATTCTTTTCAGCGCATTAGGTTTGCCCATCAGTAGTGTGCTTTCAATTCTTTTTTCAAAACAGAAATGAGAGCAATACGGAGTGTTATGGAAAGAGAGGCCCTGTCTGTCTTTCCAAGGACTGATGCTTCTGTTTTCCAAGGCAATGGGAACAGTCCTAAACAGCACAGATTCAAGCTCAGGGTCATTCTATTCAGAAAATCCCTAACCTGCTTATGCTTTTCCTAGGATATTCTCTTGCTCTTTCTACAGATGTTGTGAAGAGGAACAAATAGGCAAGAGAGAAAGCTGTGCATGAAAGAGAAGGGGTGTCACAGAAGAATGAGGGAAGATAAAAAGATAAGGAAGAAGGGATGGAGAAACAAAGAGGAAAATAACATAGTTGTTAAGTAATACATGGGATGGATTTTCATTTGGCTAGTTGTACACGGATTTATTGCTGTCAACTAAATAAGCAATTGGTAGAATATACGTGTTTCCTTCTAAAATACTTAAAACTATTTTGAAAATGTTTCTGACATCACCTACTTGGATTTCTTCTTTTTTTTTTTTTTTTTTTTACTAATAAGGATGAAAGTGCTTGGATGGGGGAGGGTGTCTAGGTAGGCAAATTGTAATTACTCCACTAGATTAATTTTTTTATAGATTGAGTCTTTTCTCAGCAAAATGAAATACAGTCATGGTATCTTATCACAGACTCTATCCATATCACAATGAATAATCTCATTATACACTGTACCCAATTTCCTTTCATGACAGATACTCAGCTTATGCTGGCTGGTATAATTCTGTTGAAGGAACAGACCTATGTCTGTATCAGATTTGTAAATGTTCTATGGAACAACTAGCTATAGATTTATAACATCTTGAAATAGGTTTTATAAATTTCAAATATTTTTTTAAAAAATCACATTTAATTGTTATCTCACATATATCACAGCACTGTAACTTCTATGACTCCATGTAAGTAATTTTTTATTAACACAAATACAAATTAAATAAAAATCAGATCAACACATGATCAGTGCTTGCAGATATGAGGGATTTCAGCTGTACCGGTAGTTTTTCTTCTGTGCTCCAACTTATATTTTGCACACACAGCATGTAGTACATTTAAATTTGAGGATCTCAATGCGCTTTATAAAGACTAATGGATGGTACTCCACAACAAGGCTATCGAGTAAGGATTACTGCCACTGTTATTTGTCATCTATTGAAGGTTAGAGTGGATTTGGGTTTATTGATTGATGTGAAATATGGCTTTCTTTCTTGAGCTCAGAAATGGAATGGGTGCCGTCGTTGCCAGTTGATGTGGTTTTAAGAGGCAGTAAAAAAGCATTCTGTATTTTCATGTTTCTTTTCTATGTTTAAACAGCAAACAAACACTGGTGACATACTCCCTTACTATGCACATGACAACACCACATGAATAGATGAGAAGCAGCCCAAAGAAATACAGTCCAGGATTTGGTTTTAATGTCTTTCTTTTAGGCATAATTTCTACCATCTCTTTCCATGACATCTGCATTCTTCCATTATTCTTCTCTTACCTCCCACATGGTATCCACAGCATCTAAAGATACTTTAGCAGCAGCACATGGCTGTGACCTCTCCCTGGCTACTAACAGCATCATTCATATAAGCATCAGAGTCCTTGTCAGCCTGAAGACATGAAGATAGAGTAATTTTTTAACCATGCTCACCTATGGATTTTTTACTGGTTTGCCACTGAGACATGAAGCTTAGCAACATGTTCATATTAAATGGACAGTGACAGAAGTGCAAGACCAAAGCTTGCACTAATGCTGTTTGTGGAAACTATCTGTCAGCTGTGAGCACAGTCCCCAGTTTCCCCTTAAGCACAACTATTTCAGCTGGCGTGGTGCACACATCCAAGCCAGCAGCTTTTGAAAATACAACACTCTCCTTCACAGCTCTTTCCTCTGTAAATGAACAGATTCACCATGTCATAAAAAGCTACTGCTTCAACAAGGGAAGGGATGACAAGTCACTTCATCTTGTATCATCACTATAGCACACATATTAGCCTGTGCCTCTGCTCAGAGCCATCTTAAAGCATCAGCTAACACCCAAGCCCACCCACTGTGACTGATGATGCAACACATACATGGTACGATCAGACTCTATATGACAATTTCTTGTGATGGAGAATCACTCCTCATATATGCATGGAGATTGTAACAAACCTTGCGCTCTGTATGTCTGAAAATGCAAAACTGTCACAGAAATATGCAGGAGATTTCTCTCCATGCAGAATCAAGATTATTTGTAAATTCTGTGGTGAATTGACAGCAGCTGGCAGCTAAGCCCCACACAGCCACTTGCTCACTCCTCTTCCCCAGTGGGATGAGGGAGAGAACAGGAAGAACAAAGCAAGAAACTTTGTAGGTCAAGATGAAGAAATGTGTGAAGGAAAGAGGCAGGGGAAAGTGATGCAAAGGCAGTCGCTCACTGCTTTCTATATCAGTGCTCAGCCACTCTCAAAGCAATGGCTACAGCCCACACCACCTGCACTCCTCCCCCCTGTTTTTATTGTTGAGCATATGATTATATAGTATGGAGTACATGGTCAGTTCAGGTCAGCTGCCCTGGCTGTGTTCCCTCCCAGTTTGTGCTCATCCCCAGCCGATTCACCACGTGCGTGGGCAGAGCTGGAAAAAGCCTGGATGCTGTGCAAGTACTGCTCAGCAACAGCTAAACTGCTGGTGTGTTATCCATACTTTTCAGTCACAAATCCAAAACACAGAACCCAACAGGCTTCTGTGAGGAAAACTAATTTCATCCAAGGCAGACCCAGCACAATATGCTATTAAAAAAAAACCCAGACAACAACAACAAAAAACCCAACTTCACGCATGCAATAAACTACCAATAACAAAGGAAGAAGATAGTCTGAAATGTGTTTCTTCACTTTTGCCCAAGGTAGCAGTACATCCACCTAATCACCATCTACTTACTCTAGGTCTCAAAGAAGTTTTCTGCTATAATAATACTGACACCCACCTAGACTGTTGATCCTTTCTTGATTTTCCACTGTCTCCCTTCACACCTTGAACTTCCATTCTTCTTTTTGAGTAACAACCTGAAAAACATCCTTGTTTTGGTTCAGGTCTCTGTCCCACAATTACTAATGATGCTGAAATTGAATGAGAAAAACTGTCAGTAAGCCATCAATCTGTTAATACTATGTATTTTGCCAGTAAGAAGTAGTAAATTTTTTTCTTTATAAAAAAGAGAAGGGAATAAATATATTCTTTCTGGTAAGAAATACATGGTTTACAAAGTCAACAGTCATTGAATCCACAAAAAGGACTCGGCCTCAGTATATCAAGACATCATGGCAGGGGTGTTGCATTTGCAGGGAATGCAGAAGAATCAAATATGAGAACTGAGGGAGCTGTGAGTGTGAATTCAGAATTGGATCTGATAATAAGAGTTGTGGAGTTGTAGTTCTGAAATTCGTCCTCCCTTAACTCACTTTCCACTTTGTTGATGGAGATTCAGAACATACAATACTAGACTGGAAATGAAAGATGGATGTTAAATTTTTAATGGTCATCTACTAAGAGAGAAATAACTTTGGGAAAGGAAGCTCTTCCCTCAAAGTGTTAAAATTAGGAGATTTAAGAGATTCACCAAAATAGACAAAAGCTAATGCAAAGTTCAAAACTGGACAGAAAAGGAAGTATAACAGGCAGATTTTTGTAACAAAACCAGATTTAATTGAAGTACCATTTAAGGTCGCAAGGGGCAAACTAGTCCACAGAGAATTCACAGGCAAACAAACAAAATAGAGGGGCCATAAGAACCATGGTCATATTTTTATGGTAAATATCTCTACAACAGGGACTCATGTCAAGAGCTGAGTTGTGAGAACAAGTATGCTTAAAACACTTTAAGAATGGCACCATTTGAACTGTATGTCTGCCTGTCACAAGTGATTACTTGGGGGCAACACTTACCTTCTGATAGTTTCACAGCAGATTTTAAAGTCATCTTAAAGTCATCTCTAGTTTGGAGAATGAAACTAGCAGTCTAAAGAACATGCAAGAGGGGAATCCAATGAAGGTACTGCTTCTTTGAATGAAGTTTAATTTGGTAAGTGTATCATAAACACCATCTGCCTCATGTCCTTGAGGCAACACAGGAAGAAGAATGCTTAATTTGGCAATCCGTGTATGGCTCAAGTGTCAGGCCGTTTATAAACCCTTGTAGAACTCCCATCATACACACAGGAACTGAGTACTTCTTTCCAGAGCATTCCTTTTTAATTCAGATGGAAAATTTAAAGAAAAAGAAAAATCCTCTAAATTTTCCTCAAAGAAGTCTGAGTTCAAACATGACAACATGACATATGCACAAATCGGTTGATGTCTTGTTTTCTACTCTCAGCTTATATATGAAAAGAAGATAACACTTGAAGTCAGTCCACACACACTGAACAATTAAAATTATTTCAATTATTTCAATTATGAAATATCAAAAATGATCCATTCTCTGGAAGCACTTGCAAGCATCACCTACCTCTCTGATGCTACTAGAATCTTTCAGATACATACCACTCCCTAAACTCTATCCCTAAATATCAAGAAAAGCTGATGACAGTAAAACAACATTAATGCAGCTACAGGTATTTCCATTCTAGCATTTACTGTTAATTTTTCTCATTGTTTTGGATCTGAATGAGTCAGGCCTTTAAAAATTTTTACTATATTACAGATATTCATTAGCTTCTGCATACAGTGATTTGGGACACAAAACCAGATGTAACTTACCAGATGGTCCAACCAAGTCCCCCATCATCTCTGTTGTATCTGTTCTATCCCAAATGTGCTTTTCCCTGAAGAAGAGAAGAAAGGGGCCAGCATTCCCCCCATGAACACTGTCTCATGTTACCACACACTCTAAAATCACTTGATTTGCTTGCTAGTCAGGCTTCTCTCCTTCAGAACAGCTTCAAATTGCCTTGGGACCAAAACTGTGTCTACCCTTAGCCTCTCATTGACTTTCAGAACAAATGGCATCAATTGTTCTTCTATTGTTCATAGGCATCCCTGGTGTACATAAAACCAGAAATAAGCAAGGAAAAAAACCTCAGCACTTTAATCAGTAAAAATTGCTTCTGTTTGTTTTTTAAAATGTTTAGACTTAGATTAAAGGCTTCTTGAATATGGTAACTCACATCCTCTCTCCCATCATCTAGTGATGATATTTGCAAGTCAGGCTTGATGCATGATAAGATAAAAGCACTGAAACTTGACTTACTTCTCCAGAGCATTAGTTTGTCTTCAGATAAATAGGAAATTAAATTCCATAGATATGTCAAGTTGGTAAATTCTACCAATAAAATAACTGAATGTTTCCTATATCCACTTAACTTTGAATATGATTGATTAACTCTTTTTATGAGCCCTTCTGTTTGCCATTTCCTTAGGTGTTTTTTTTTAGGGGGGGGGGGGGGGGGGAAATGCGTCCCTTGCAGTTTTATTAACCTTTTTTTATATTTTCCCTCAAAGGGGATTCCCTTTGTGAATTAACCAGAGGCTTCATGACCCCAGGGAAGGAGGAATAGTACCTAATTTATGGAAATCTAGAGAATTCATGTCCATGGGATTTTGCACATTAGTCAATGCCATTTTCCCTAGTTCTAATTCAAATCATCATTTTTACAGCATGAGGAATTGAGAGGCTTGCCAAGCAGCAGAAGAATTCTAAAAGGTTATGTTTTTAAGGGCAAGAGACAATCTCAGAGAACAGGTAACAGGTTAAATTTTTGTGCCAGGAATTCTAATGTTCATACACTCAACAGCAATGGAAAGCAACAAGGTTTGAGGCAAGGAATTGCTTGTTTGATAGCGGAAGCTTGCTTCTGGATTGTCATCATCATCCTCAGGGGACTGAATAAGACATTCCAGGAAAGGGTGTTTGTTAGTGCTTCTCACACCTAGACAACATGTCTTCTGACAGTGACTTTTGTTTAAATTTTTGTTTATTCCTATAATTCAAGCCTTTACAAGATAAAAGAGACTGGTTTCTCCTCAACAGTTCCAGATTTTATTACTCTTTTAATTTAATTAATACAACAGAGCTTCAGTGCAGCCAATGGTGCTCTGGAAATGTGTCTAAGTTCTGGAAATCTGGTTTAAAAGTTTGGTATTTTGATTTTCAGACCATTGCAAGGCTGAAGTGACTCTTGTGCCTAAACATGGGTGAGGATCCATGTTTGAATCATTTAAGTAAGATTCTTGCATGATCAACAAGTCTAGTGTACTTTATCCTATTGTTATGGGATTTTTATGACCATAAACAATTCGGTTTAGGAATCCACACAAAAATGGATTTTTCTTGCTTTTAGAGGGACATAGTTTCAGCAGTTTTCACAATATGTAAGGAATCTAGGCTGAGGCCACTTTGAGAACAGCAATGGATTTGGGGTGGAATTTTCCAAGGATCTAACTCCCAGGATATTTTATTGCAAGGTTCTCAGTAAATGACTTTTGTTTTTTTTTTTTCCCAAAGTCCCAGCTGCTCAAATAGAGAATTATAGGAATGCATAAGAATATCAAAGAAAAATTGTGAAACTGGAACCATATTACCTCTCAGGACTTACAGAACCAGAAGTAAATGAAAGGAATAAGGCATTCATTTGTTTAAATCTTAAGATATTTAATCCTTCCTATTACTTTTGCAAGAGTGACTCATGATTTTTAACTTACAGAATTAGCAACACTTATTTTCAAAACCAGAGTTTTGAATATCAGAAGTTACTTAGGCACTGTATATATATACACACTCAGTCTCAACTGTTTTCGTCTCTGAGTTACCTTGGCAGAATTCCTCCTTTTGCTATTAATTTACATGGGAGATTTGTATCTAGATTTCTAGGCTAGTCTGAAAACACTGAAGCCTTAGTACACTCCTGTGCTGCTCTGTCACTTTTAAACCCCCAATCTTCTGTCCAAGTAGTTACCTATGGGAAGAGTCACAGATCAAAGGGTCATTGTACTCTGAGAAAATAGACACCCTTTGATCACTTAAGAGTTGTTTTTCTCAGGCAGCGCTGGCCATCCTCCCCCTCTCCCACGTTCCCCCTCACACACATGCAGTTTATTCCAAGCAGATGTTAGCTAGTGCATCTGCCACTTTCCTTCTCAAATGACTTGCAGAACTACATCTACATAGTATGACCTCTGAGGGTCTCTGCCTGTCCACTTCTTCCTACTGTATGTTTTCAACCTTGTCCACTTCCTGTATCTCACATGTGCCTCTGTCTCTTCCATTTGCTTCCCTTCTTCATCTTCTTGTCTTCTGTATCTCTTCTGAACTGCTGCCATCTTTTTTCCACTCCATATTTATTCTTATTAAAAAATGCTGAGCAATAAGAACACTTAAAGTTTGGTAATTATAGATAAGGACAGAGAAATTAAGTGATTTGCCCAAGGCCACACAGTTCTGTGGCAGAAAGGTGAATTGATTTTAGGTCTCTGTGACTCAACAGACTCATAAAAGATATCTTATTTAAAGAATATATTTTAAACATCAAATCAAAGTTTGAATCCAAATGAAAACAACTCCAATTACAAGGCTGCTTTTATCTTCTAGTTTCATCTCAGCACTATTAGGCACATGAGCTGTGTCTAGACTTACCAGGTGGGGCACGCCACACTGCCTGTCTGACTCATATACCTGGCTCTTCTTACCTTCAGTCTCGTTTACAACATGGCTGAGGAACACACCCAGGGCCATGAGCTCAGGGATGTAATATAGATGTAAACATATGGAGTGACTGTCAAAGCTTAAGTTGTCCAGGAATTGTCTCTGAAAAGTACAAAGTTCTCAAGCACTTGATCTATGTCAATCTAATTAATGAAATATGATCAAAACTGTTTGTTCGCTTTTGTTAACAAGTTGTTGGGTTTTTTTTTTAACATAAGAGTTCATTTGTGTTAAAACAACCCATCAGTTTACCTGAGGTTAGATTGGTATGGCTCTTAGGTAGAGTGTATGCGTTTGCTTATATCAAATTTCTTAATGTAGTGATAAACAAAGCTGTTTACTTATGCCCCTCAAAACAGAGTCTAATGTTGCTTTCTGCTGTACTCCAAACCATAATGTCATTATTCTTGGCACAGAGCTACTAGAAAAGTTTGTCAGCCTGTCCACAAAAATTGGCTCTCCAACACCATTGAATTCTAGGGGCTAAGCCAGCGCTTTAGTCTGACAGAGTATCTCTGTTCCTGCAGCCACCAGAGTAAGTTCTCTTAGAAAAACAACAACAACAACACAAGTTTATGATTCACTTTCAGACTTTGTTCACCTAAGTGACTTGTTTGTGCACTATGGAAGGAAAACAAGAGATTCCAGAAACTCACACACACAGCATGACCTTGTTTATGCCTTTTAACTGTATAATAAATGCACAGATGAATATGTAAGGGAAGGGTCAGGAGATCTTTCAGTGAGACTTTTCAAGTTAACTTTCTTCTATGCTGAAAAAACATAGTCTGCTATAAATGAAAGTTTAGTATCTGAATTTAATATTAAACTGTACAACGGAGGGAAGGTGGTGTGGATTTTCTTGAGTTTTGTCTTTAAATCCTGAAACTGGATCTGAACTGAAAGCATGACTACAACTTTGAGTTGGTTCAGGGAAAAGAATATAAAAGGCCAGGAATTCAAGACATTATTTTTTCCTTGGAGGTTTCTAGTTTAAGGAGACTGGGCATTTTATCAAAGCTCAAACAATGTTTAAACATCTGTTTATCTTAAGTTTCCTACCAACTATGTAAAGGAAGCCTCAAGTTTGCATAAAGGTGTCCTGTAAATCTGTATACCCTTCTTTAATTCAGATTAGTCCTTTGTGGTATTTATTCTCCCTCTGCCATGTCTTTGGGTCTATGTTGTCTTCGAAGCCATATAAAATTTAAATGAGCAAGATCCGATCATTCAAAGCAACTCTTTAGAAGAAAAGATAACTGAGGATGTACAGAAGACTGAAATCCAGACTAGGAAATCAGAGAAGCTGAAGCCTACCAAACTGCAAATTCCTTACAAGACTAACAGCGAAGTCAAAGGAATCTTGACTGGAAAAAAAAATTTAAGAAAATCTATTGATTTCTCTTGTCAAACATTTAGGTACAGATGGGCAAACTTCACAAGGTTATTGTTTATGTTATGGTAAGACCTAGAAATTCCGAATCACAAAGGGAATTCTTTCCTAAAACACTGCTAATTTGAGGTGAAGCATAGTTGCCTAACATGATGTTAGGATGCATTGAGTGCTGTTAGAAGACTTTTACAGAAATAAAAGTGAAAAAGGATATACAACTAAGGATCAGTATGAAGGAATAAATATAAATGAGCTACAAATATACAGTCTTTCAGGAAGTCACTACTAAAGTTGAGGGTACAACAAGCAACAGGAAATACAAGAGGCAAAGACAAGAGTTCAGTTAGAATCTTCAGTAGCAGAGGAACACATCACACCAATAATGGAGCAAGTGGCAGCTGATTTCATCCCTTATCTCAAAAAAAAAGGTATATAATAAACAAGAAATAAAAATATTTAATTTTATTAAAGGGAGCAGAGGAGCACAATCTGGAACAGAGAAATAACAAGTTACCAAATACACTGGGTGTATTCATGTTGACAGAGCCTGATGACATTCACCCAAAAATACTGAAGAAATCAGACAAAGTGATCTCTGAACTCTTAGCAAAGTCCATTAGCAAAGTCCTTAAGAATTCACAGAGTACAGAAAACACTCCAAAGAAGTGAAGAAAGGCATGAAAATGAACTGCTGAGGAAAAAGGAAAGTAATTTAGAGGAAAACAGATAAGTTAAATGACTTTAACACTTCTGAAACATAAAAATATATTATTGGTCAATTTATTTATAAGGATTGAAAAATAAACAGGTGATAAACCAATATCAATTTCTATATCAGTACAGACTGTAACACACTAGTCTCATTTTCTTCTTTAGCAGGAAAATGGGCCAATTGGATAAGAAATTAATTCAAAAATAATTAGAGAAGGCATTATGTGCAATTTATTTTGTCTTCAAAGTACCCTGCATGAAGAAAAGAACATACAGCTTTGATTAAACCCATGTCATAAGATTTGTGCACACCACTTTGGGACAAAACAGATTTTCATGTAGTTATGAAGTGCTTCCCAGTCAAACAATTATCTAGGGGACAGTGAAATAGTTCCCTCTTCTACATGTTCTGAGCCAAAGTTACATTCAGTATTTTAATGTATCACTTTGGTCAGGTGCCCAAGTTTCTTCTGTCATCATTTTTACTGTCTAGTAAAGTACTGCTAATATATACACTGTCTCATCAAAAAAAAAAAAAAGGTCTTGAGAACAAGACCTTGGCCAGTCAGGCAGAGAGGATCTTCTTCCAGATACTTTCAAAGGCAGCTATTTTTCATCACTGGCTAGTGGAAAAATAGGCACTTCTTTTAGGACAACTTTACTAAGCATCTGAATTGCTGATGTTTAAATCAGGAAAGCTGGATTCAATCCCTTGATAATGAAATTGAGTATGCTTCTAGATTTCTTAGATATTTTCAAAACTGCAAGTTACAAAGCTGTTGGAGGAATAGAAGTTGAATGATCTAAATTAATTACAGAAATTACTTCAAATCACTAGGCGAAATTCAGAAAGTACAAGTGTAGAGATTACTCTGAGGGAACACAACTCTGTTCTATAAATACAAAATGAGAAATATGAGTTGTCATGATGCAAAAAGAACATAAAAGTGATTCATAAATTGAATTTATGACTCTTGCAAAAAAGACAGCTCTTACTCTGATTTTAATGACTAGTTAGACAAACATCTTTCAGGGAGTGTTTGGGTATTTGCTGCTCCAAAGGGGGATGCTAAAAGACTTGTTGAGATCATTTTGACTTCTGCACTCCTTTGATACAGTAAATACACTAGGAGGAATAAAGGGTATGAATCAAGAGCTTTATTATTCACATTTGATAGATGGGGATTAAAGCTATGTAAACAGAAAGTAACCTACATGTGGCCGTGTAGAAAGTCTATGGTAATGAGCCAGGGATGGGATGCAAATCTATTAAGTCATAATCTGGAATTTAACCACCAAACCATCTTCTATCTGGCCTTTGTATTCCATTTAGATATGTATTCAAACGTCTGATGTTTACCTAAAGCCTATCAAGAGTGATCTTCCCCTTTAGACTACATCCCCTTGCACAACAGACCTGGCTCCACTTCCTACGGGAAGAGCTAGCAAGTGTTGTCTCCTCTCACACCCACGACCCCTTTTTAAACCTACCAGGCCTGACTCACAGGTTTCTGTGTGATAATAGAGAAATCACTTTGCATTTTGAACCACATTAACCACAAGGTGCATTTCAGGTTAGTTGGGAGGGTCAAGAGGACAGCTCAGGGCACTGGCATAGGCAGCCACAGACCCTGGTGTTCAGAACATGCTCTGCTCACGTTACAAGAAGGCTCTGTGAGATTCAAAAATCTGTGTCAGTCAGAAATTTCCTGTTCAGACAAAAGCTAACCCAGTTATGTAAGAAGGTGTTAAATGTACATGGAAAAATTATGCTTTTCCAAGAAGCCAGGCAGTGATTACATTTGCTAAATTTGCTGTCATTTTCCAGCAACAAATAAATAAAGACAGCACATTTTGTGAAAAAAATAATAATGTTGAACTAAAGGAGGCAATTGCCATTTCAAATCAATAAAATGTAGTTCCTTGTATTTTCGTGTTAAATAAAAACAAAGACTTGCCCAAAGAAAGCAACAGCTAAGCTGTTTGTTTTTATATTCACTTGGATCTTCAGATCTCTTCCAGACAGACTTGTGGATAAACAGGTTTGTTTATGAAAAATCTGCTCATTACTGCATCAGCTATATCTGTGGCATTTTGGTTTCAGATGAAATTGCTCTTCAGACATTTGTTTGTTTAAAATTAGGGGGTGAACAGCCTAATAGATAAAAGCAGGATGCTAAAGTAACATAAGCAGAGTTCTCAAGTAATTCTTCCAAATCTGTAGGCTCATCTTGAAAAAATTCATCTTAAAAAACAAACAAACAAACAAGTGAATAAACATTAAATACTTAAAGCCATTTTGTCTGTTTCCTGTAGGTTTTGACAGCATTCCAAATGAAGGTTGCTAGTATTGTTTGGATAGGGTTCCTGAGATCTGTGAAGACTACCTAAATATCACCATATTTCCTACCTGTTTGCAAAAAAAAATCATTTGTTTCAGGGCACACAATTCCTCTGCAGCACCAGCCTTCCCCTGTCTTATGTTTCTGTGAGATAGTGCATAATTTAACTATTTTTATTAGTTTCTAGGGCTGCATCCATCTTTAAGAACATCCTGCCCCTGTACTTCCAGGTAAATAGTAAAACATCTTTTGCATAATGATTCTGTATTTTTATTTCTGTCTTCTCAATAAGGAAGTTAATTGGGCAGGAGAAGGGAGACTTGGCAGACAATAGTACACAGCCATCTATACCCAACTGACAACTGTGTTAATAGACTTTTTTAAAAATGTGTTACACGTCACTGACTTGACATAGAACAGCTGTGTCCAGACAAAGAACACTGAAAAATACCACCTGGCAAATGATATATTCTTTATGGATAACAACTAGTCTTTGGAAGACCAGAGATGTCACTTTTTCTGCTTTGTTGAAGATTGATGGCCACCTATTGAATGAGAATGTACTTTTAAATTGGAAAGCATCTTATTCAACTAATGAATACCCTTGTCCATTTGTACAGCATAGGTAGTATTAAAAGTCAGAAGATGGTCGTCAGTTACAGTTATCTGCATAAGCAATAATGTTTGGGGGGATAGTTTGAGTTATTTTTTTTCCTCACTGGGCTTCTTTTTACCTCACCTCATAAGGTAAAGTTTCCTTCTTGCAAATTGATTAATGCAAATTACCCTTTCTCCATGGAGTATTTCTCAGCAGTTATAGTGACAAGGGAGAAAATGATCAAAATATTGATGAAAAGTAAGGTGAGGTTGGACTGCAAGTCAAAGGACTTGATGATTTCCGATGAATGTCCTCTCCTCATGACAGGAGGCCTACAGGTTTTAATTCAGGACAAGCTGCTTTTGTGAACTGTGGTGAATGACCTCAATGGAAAAAGAGGTTAAGCTGAAATTGTGTCTTATGATACCTGTAGTCATGTGCTGACACTGAGCAGCAGCTAATCATGACCAAATGTCCTTAGGCTGTGCAGCCTAAGGACAAAAGCAAATTTCTTTTATTCTTATGGATAACAAAAATCCTATTATTATTTCCCCCTTTCCTCTTGCATTCATATTTTCCTAGGCTAGGGGAGCACTATTATTATTTCCCCTTTTGCCACTGTCTTTATGGTTCCTATTGTATTGACTGCCTGGAGTGTCTCTCATCTTCCTTTCCTTCAACATGGTATAACAAAGTAGTGCACTGCTTTGACTTTCTTTTCCCCATTCATTTATAACTTTGTGTGTTTCATAGTACAAACTCGAATTAGAAAGCACTGTCCTCTTATTAAATAACAAGGGTGAAAGATGATCCATTTTCAGTGCACTAGCTCACCACTTTTTAGAACAGCAAGTATTTATCTAGTGACACTGCATAGTCCATTAAGCAGCATGTAAATGTTCTCCCATTTTACTTCTCATTCTTAGAAGCAAGCAAGGAAAGAGTGCTCGGAAGAATAAAGTTTTTTTTCCTAGAACTCCAAGACTTGCCAGTTTCCCTACGGGTACTTTTTTCCCTCGGGAATAAATGTTACAGGACCCAGATCCTTAATAACTATAATTAGCAATTCTTTTTATTAATTTGAAAGTAAAATCATATTTATAAATATCCAGCTTGTGTAGGACAAGGCTAATGAGGAACTCACACTACAGTCATACTATTACCTAGTATAACATTACAGTGAGGTCACCACAGGCATTAAGAGTATATTTCTATGTTTGAATGTGACCAGAACATCCAAATAGAACTCATGTAAAATTTAAGGTTGGAAAAAGAACCTATTCCAGCACTTGTACTAACTTTGTTTTGCCAGTAAGATGATGTGGCCTTCTCTTATGATGCACTGCATTTCCTGGTCTACATTAAAAGGGGCAGTTTTTTCCATTTCCTGATTAAGAGAATTGTACTGTAAACTGTGGGGTTTGTATTTTGTATGTTATATTTCTCAATAATATAAAACTATTATAGATTGTTACTGCCACTGCAGTTCAACTACAAAACAACCAAGCAACAACAACAGACCCACAGTATGAATAGAAGTTAATGGAATAGCATAAATAGAAGACGACTTGAGAGCACTCTTAATTAAAAAATAAATCACCTTTGACACTTAAAACTAAATATGGCATTCTTACTGAATTTTCATTAAAAAGGAGAGGAGGCTTGGAACAAAACACAGGTATTAAGTTCAAACATCTACATGCTGAGTTTTCTATTTACACTTGCATGTACTGCAAGTATGCACATAGTAAGATAGAAGGAAGACTTCTGATGTGCAGCCTCTACAAAAAGGCTCCGGACAGCAAACACAGCCTTGCTTTTCAGGGCAATCAGATTGATTTTAGACCTAATGAAGACCAGTCCAAGAGTGACTAGGCTTTATAACTTACTTATATTTTGCTGGAAAATTGCAAAAACAGTGTAGAAAATGTAGTTTTAAATGGGAAAAGTGGGCATACCCATAGATAATGGGATAGTTCTTCATCTAGAGACAAAAAACTATCTTTTGTTATAAATTAAGAACAAACAAAGCAAAACATTATTGTTACCATATGCTGATGAGGTTAACTACAATGGCCACCCTTAGTGTGACAGGCGTGATCAAGTTGTCATTATACATTAATGAGTTCAAAAAAAGAGTAGGAATATTTGTAAAGTGTTTGTTGGGGTTTGTTGTTGTTGTTGTTTTTGTTATTTGTTTGTTTGTTTGTTTGTTTCTGTGGGCCTGAAGAAACAAAGGTGATTTTGGTAGCAGAGGAGGGTGAGGACACTAACTCGTGGGTCTGGTGTCCTAACTGAAGGATATGCAAGAACAGTTATCAGTCATTAAAAAATATTATTCATCTTTTGTATTTGTTTAGCTATCTTAAGCTACAAGTTTACTAAAAGATGCATTCATAAATATGTGTATAAGATATCAAAGGAAGAATACGACTTCTACTATAGTGAGTAATAGTATTAGTATGCTGGCAAGAAAAATAATTCATTAGTCCATATCCTTCAGTGGTAGCAATCCTTTGTGTGCATTATTGGTATGTCTGGGTTAAAATATAGACAGAAGAGGTGCCATTCTTGTGGACAGTTATACCTTTAACAGACTTTCAAGACCAGAGTTCATTGTGCTCCTTAAGGGCATATGTGGAGCCCTGAGCAGCTTGAATTTAGCTACTAGAACAGGCAGATCTCATGCCAATTTTTTGAAGGATCATCAAAAAGCAACAACAAAAAAAGAAAACCAGTCTGTGTCTGAGACCTTTGTTAAGCAGGAGGCCAGAACATATGTCCAGAACACTTTGCTGACTCCTTCAAGCCTTAAATAATGTGGATGTGAACATAGTAGGAACATTTTGATCAAGGGCATTGGAGTAAACCTCTAACTCAAACATACCACTGTATGCATACTGCTTAAGTAAGCAATGTCATTTCTGTACGTGCGGGGAGCTGCTTGGGGACCTCAGTCTGTCTGGAATCTTTTGGTGCCAAATATGCACACAGGATCTCCCCTGTGCCAAGGTAAGTATCCCTCTGTCTGGATGGTATGGGTTTGGAGAAGGTGCAATAGCAATGTCTTCTTACTGAATACAATAGAAGTCTTAGCATCTGTGTTTTCTCCTCAGTGTGTGCTTGAGCCAAGGCCACACCAGGCTCTGGCACCATCTCAACACCAGAAATGGGGCAAAAAAGGGAATGGAATACTAGGGGATGAGAGAGATTATTAGATAGCTGAGTAAATGGTGGTGAGGTTCTAGTTCTTATGAGCAGGAGGGAATTTATTAGTAGGACTCTGAGGTCTTAGCTGTGGGCAGGTACAGAGGAGGCAGATGATCCAAGGCCAAAGATCTAGTTGTGAGTGAGAGTCTATAAAAGAGCGATCATGATCAGAGTCCTGGTGGAACCCTAGGTGTGCCCACAGGCTGCACACAGCTCAGGCTGCTACAGTGATCAGATACCTTCCCCCAGCCACTACCTCCAACAGCAGCACATTCTCCAGCAGCCATTCCCAGCAACAGCATCTGCTCTGCTGCCACTGCTCATGATGGCAGCTGACACTGTCAGCACACCAGTCATGAGGCTTGCCCAGACCATGGTTGCCAGGACTGCATCATACGATGTTTGGAAAGTTACCTTCTAGTTTATTAATGGTAATCTGGGATCTCTGATGTCTACTCTAGTCCACCAATAAATATCTGTTTAATAATTGAGGTACATCATCTTTCAAGTGTAATTACTTCCTTTTCAAGACTTAAGAAAATCATATGTTTTTGTGACTCTTGAACCTCAGCACAGCTTACTGAAGTTGTTTTCCAAATGGTATCACTACAATTGCCTACTATGATCTGCCATGGTTCAGTTTCCTGCTCAGGTCTGCTCTCTAGTGAAAGGACTTGATTCAATACGGATTTCCTATCAGCCATGGACCACACCTCTGGACTCTGCCATTTCTTGCTCATCTGTACTGGAAGGGTGATTAGACAGGCGTACTCGGAAGCATAGATCGTTCTTTCTGTGCAAACAAACCTGCAGCAGTAAACACCATATCCTTGGCTCATGGTGCTTGTGAGTCACTCTTTATTGATGGGTGGTGGTTTCAAGTGTGGGACTGTAGCAAAGAAACTGCTTTGTTTCTGCTTTGCTTTTATTCCATGAAAAGAATATAAATACCATACTTAGCATTCTCAAAGCTCTGTACAAGCTAATCCTTGCAACATTCCCATGAGGCAGGCAAATATAATTAACCCTATTTCAAAAGATGTGGAAGCCAGGACGTAAAAGGATAAGTCATTTGCTTAGGTCCTAAAGGTAAGTCAGGATATGAATTCAGAAGAAGTATCTGGCACAAGCCAGACAAGTTGGTAATGGACTGGACAAACTGCTTCTTAAGCCCTTTCTCAACTACTCAGTTAAAAACAAGGAGGGAAGTTAAAATAGCAGTAGTACAGGCTGTGGGTCTGATTGAAGGTCCAAATCAAAAAGCAATGCCTGGCCTCACATTAGGGGATGTTTGGGTCCAGAGATTAGAGCACATAGAGTACAGCTCGGCTTTATGCCCTGCTCTGATTTTATTGTAAGATGCTGTTGAAATGTAGTGGCAACCTAATGTAAGGAAGCTGCATCAAACAGCTTACAATGTTTTGATTCTGCCTCTGCAGCTGTTGTCAGCCTGGTTCCCACCACTATTGTCCTTCATTTCTTCCCTCAGGTTTCCTATATCTTCCTTTCTTATTGTTCACTTTACCCTTAAAATCTCTCTCAGCTCCTTACTTTTTCCCATCACCAGGAAACTTTCTTGACATCACCCACCACCTTTAAGCCATTTAATTGACCTCACCAGTGCCTATTTCCTCCTCTCACCTTCTCCCCACTCAGGAAACATCTATCTTCTTCACTCTGTGAGGTAACACAGACCTCTCCCACCTTTGCTGCTCATTCTGCAAGCACCTGACAGTTCATAGGCACACTCTGACGACCCCGGTGTCTGGGTGGTGCTTCTGCTCATTTGTCTGCTTGCTTGTTGGCATGTCTTTCCACTTGTATTCCTACAAATAGGGTCAGATTTTCTGGGGAAGGAAGATGAAAGGGACCGTTAATTTTGTCTGAAATTGTTACGAATGCCTAAGAGGCAGTTGGGAAACGCAAGGCAGACCATAATGCATCCTAGGAAAAACTGAGGTGGCTTTGATTTTTCCAGGGAAAAGGCAAGTGAGGTCAGCCAAAAGAAAAACTTGGCCATCCTGACCCATTTTTAATTAAAACTGATAATATCTTTGTCTGCAGCATGACTCTGCATACTCATGTCATTCCATTTTAGAACCAAAGGAGATCATTTAGTCCTTACAACTACTTTGTGAAATTGTGCTTATATATTTAAAGCCAAAGCAGATTTATTTGAATATACTATTTACCTGCACACTAATCTTGACAAATTGTAATACATAGGAGGCATGAGAAAACAATCAAAGGTTAAAAGCCATGTTAAGATTACACAGAATTTTGCTCTTTTGGAGTTTTTTCCCTTTTGTTATACACAGAAGAATGACCACTTCATTTTTTAGAGGGTCAAAATGTGTAATATATGAGATATTTTTACAAAAAACATGTACATATGTGTTTGCATACATGATTGTCCATCTACATCTATATGTCTGTTTCTTTGTGTGTGTGTGTGTGTGGAGATAGCTTTAAACAGGGATGACATTTGTGGAAGTCATCCCATTTTCAAAGTCTACATTGTTAACATTGAATAATTCATTCTTGAAACCCCTCCTTCACAAAAAGTGAAGTAATTTATCTTTCAGTAGAGTCTTTTCAGCTTTCTCATTTAATTATGAAACTGAAACCTCTCTTTCCAGATATTATCCTGGCAAGGAATATCTATTCACTAGTTCCCAGGCAAACACCCTATGCCCAAATCAACAAACAGGTTTGGAAGGAATGATTGCTAAGGAGAGGTCAATGTATCCTTTGATAGCTGGGTTACTGGATTATAGCTAGCTAGCTGAGTTTGTTAGCCACTGAATGACATACCATATTTCCAGAGCAGCCGTTTTCATTGGCACTAAATTTTCTTTTTTTTTTTTTAAACATAAAAAAAAAAAAAAAGAAAAAGATCAACGCTGTCTTATTTTATACTATTTAAATAAAACAGTTCTAATGATCTCAGCTTTTATTCTTTTCCATGTTTTCTCTCTCTTCCAGTAATCTCTTAATGAGTGGTTTTTTTTATTTGGCCTAGTTTTGCAAGACCTTTGCAAATGGAAAACCAAACAGGTTAAAGAAATTACTTCTGAGAAGTTATAATTCAGCTGAAACTAACTTCACATGTCCATCTGAGAACTGGTTCTCAGGAAAGAAACAAACTCAGAATCTGAATGTGGAAAATCCCAAACTTCAGATATTTGCACCTGAACCTACATTAATGAGAACTGCTCTAGGAAGAGAACCAGGCATAGGTTACTGGGAAGCTCTTTAACACATCAATCAAAAAAAAAAACAAGCAAAACCACCTCTGAGATGCAGAGGAAGGAAGGAAGGAAGGAAGGAAGGAAGGAAGGAAGGAAGGAAGGAAGGAAGGAAGGAAGGAAGGAAGGAA
>JANIJG010015611.1:39918-55123 GCA_024611175.1 Megaceryle torquata | reverse complement strand
TTAAATCCCCCCCCCTCCCCCTTTTTTTTTTTTTTGATGTTCAGCAATAGAGTAAGAAAACTGTAAAAATCTTTTGCAGGACACAGTTTCAAGAAACGGGGAGTTCAACCCAGTTCACATAATTGTTTTTCTATGAAACATTATTTGTTCCCCTATGGTCATGGAGATGATTTTCTGTATCCTACTATGTTATCTATAACTGATTTAAAAAATAAGGCTTATTTTTCAGTCTAGAAGTGTTCCTGTGGTTCTCTTTCAATGCACCTTCTTTGTACTATGGTTGTTGGAATTCAGCATGTTCACCACATGTTTGGCATTAGGTTATTAACTGCCTTTTCACTGTCATTTTAGTTCATAGGTGTTATATGTCTTCCATTAAACAGAGAAATTCACATCTGTCTATATCTGGCAGTTTTATATCCATTCAGTGTGTAGCTGGGTGACTTTTCAGATCCATTTTCATAACATTTCTATGGACTTGAAGGCACGTGCCCTTAGAGAAGAACATCAACATTATTACTCCTTATTTAATGTCAAATGTTATCTTGATAGACACATAATTACTCTTAACTATTTTATCAATAGAGAATTTACAGGGATTATTCTTTTTATTCATCCTATTTAATAAGAACAGTTTTAAGTAATTTCACTTGCACAGTAAAATTAAGTCTGCTATTCAGGGAAAAATGCTAAGTGTCTTTTTAATTTATGTGTATCAATTTATATAGCTAGTTTGGTTTTTTATTGGTTGATGTATTCTAATGCTGCGCTGAGATTATTTGTGTTACAATTCTAGGTAGGGATTTAGATCTAGATTCAGGATTACCTCAGGGCCTGAAGACAGGCAGCCTTATTGTGAGAATATTTGAGACTATCTGTCCTTTCTTTGGGGTGTTTGAAGTTATACATCATTCTACCCATGCTAGAAATTTTAGATATGTGGGTTCTTCTGCAAATTTGGTGCACTCCCCCTTGCCTTTAGTGTAGCTTAGTTCTGCTTGTATTTGACTGCTTACATCTGTAAGGTATAAATCAAGAAATTTTTTAGTAAAAGCAAGAACACCTGAGTTTTGCATCATGTATCATTTATAAACTGGGACTGCCACACAAATAGAAGTTATCCCTATTTACATTTTATATGTGTGAAAAGTAATGTCCTCTTTGTAAGGGGTTTAGATCTAAGTATAATAAAATTGTTTTAAGAAGTCTGTGTATCAGTAGTCTGGAGGACATTTAAATACTCGATAACATGGAATTCGCTGAAATAAAATTGTACATGTAAACCTTAATGCAGTAAATTAAACTGACAGAGTTCCATACCTGCATCTCAAATCTATATTCTGAATTGCTGTGTAAAAACAAGCAAACAAAAAAAGCCTTCTAAGGGTATATTTCTCATTTTACATAGTTATAAATGAGGCAGGTAACATAGTCATTATATGAGACCATGGCCTTTACCTATTCATAATTGGCTGCATAATGTAATTTCAAACAAAGAAATTTCAATTATTTTTTTTTTTTTATTCAGAGAATTTCTGGCAGATATATATGTTCTTATTCCCAGTCACCAGTTTTGAATCATGTTTCTGTATGAATCTTTAGTTTTCCTGAACAACATTTTTAAATGAAAGGAATCCTCATTTTGAGAAATGTTCACAGCAGAAAGAGATAATACTGAGGTCTCAGAATTTTGCTGCATATTCCATTTTAATGGCTAGCCAAAGCTATGTTTGAACTGTGCATTTTGAGCATATATTTTCATATACATTTTATGGAGAAAATGGTGACAGTATGTATTCCCCTAAACTTAGTCCCTTAGATTTTGTGTTTGAAATCAAAGATGACTTGAATCACATCATTACTAATTTGTAGTCTACACTGAAATCTCTCCATTTCCCAAACAATCCATGAGCATCTTTTTTCCTTCACTTTTTTTTCCTTAATGAATATGCAAGGTTTTTCAGGCATTGATCATTCACTTACCTTTTTTTTTCTGTTACAGCAGTAGGAATGTTGTCGGCGATTAGTTACTGTGAAGAGCTCTCTACCACAGCCTGATAGTGACATTTGATCTTTCTAGAAAGAAATGACAGTATAGAATAATAAGTGCACTAAGAAAGGTTTTTCATAGTGATGTGATTTAAAAAAAAAAAAGTTTATTCCAGTCTTTTTACAGACAAGTGCATTTTTCATCCTTGTAAATAAAATAATCAAAGCAACTGGTCTAATATTTTAAGAATTTTATTTTTAGCTAGTTGCAATAGAGAAATTAATGAAAACTTTTATTTTTTTAAAAAAACAGGAGGATTTAGTTCTTCATATGTATTCTTAAATTTTTGCTTGCTTCATTTTTCAATTAGGTGCACAGTTTAATAGATAGCCACTGAAGTGATTTATTTTTATTAATGTAATGAGCAAGCATATTTTGTATAATTCAGGTCCTGTTTGAGACACATGATTTTGTTTTCATATCTGGCAGCATTGCTGGCAGCAATGAATCATTCAGGTAACTCCTGGAGTAATAGCCTAATGTTGGTTAAAGACCTGTCCTCTTCTCAAGCTGCAAACATAATTTTGCTGTTATTTCCTTTTTCCCATAAGAGATTTTTGCTGTTGGACGTTATCAACTGATGGTTCCAAGTGTAAGACAACTTTTTTGAATGATGTTTTCCAAGTGTTTCCTTTGTCTCCACAGCTGTAGCAATTTCAACTTTGATTTCTTTCCAGCCTTTGGGCAGTTTAGGCTGCTGATAGAGGCTTTTGGTGAGCTGTATATTAAACACTTGTTTCTCAAGCTTGCTTGTATGATGGTAGCTGGTACAGTGGAATCTATGTAGTAAAGCATTGTTAAAATGTATCTCTGTCTTCCAACTTCCTTTACATTTGACATTTTAAAAACTTTCCATAATGTCCTGTGATGGTGACAGATAGTTTTGTCAACTTAAGCTTCTAAACATGGTGTTATTTTTGGTTACTGAAAGCCAAGTAGCTTAAATATCAAAGATTAAAACAAATACAATTTGAAACCAACTAAAAGAAATCATTCCATAGAACTTTTCTCTATAAAACATGCAGATTCACTTTCTTGTTTGAGAAGATTAACTATCATCATACAACTGTCACCACAAATAATGAATCTTTTACACAATTTAGGAAAATTTTGTTTCTGGTGAAAAGGTATTTACCATGAGAACAGCTGGGCAGTGGATCACCTTGCCCAGAGATGTTGAGCATCCTCCCTATCTGGGGGTTCTGAGGTGGATGAAGCCCTGATCAACCTGATCTGATTTCATGGCTGACCCTGCTTTGAGCAGGAGATTGGCTTGGATGACTTTCTGACACCCCTTCTGACCTCATTTAACCTTTGATTCTTTGAAATTCAGATGAGGTCACCTGCTGCTACTGAAAATAAAGTCATTGTGTTGTAGCACATTCAACTCTCAGTTATACCTTCTACAAAGATAGCTGAAGCTGGGAGTAGGACGCAGGAAGGAGGAACATGGGAAAGTGAGAGAAACAAGACGTAGTGCTTAGTGCAGGAAACTTTTTGTCCATGAATGTTGAGATTTTTCCAATTGTCTTCTGATGTCAGGAAAATTTTGGTGGCCCCCAGATTTTGCTGTTCATTAGGCAAATATAGGGAGTTTATTAATTCCTAGTTTGTGAAAGGATAGGCTAACTGGTCAGGGTGTGTGTGGCTGTGTGCGTGTCTTTGCCGTCCTCTGATAAAAGATAGGATTTGAGCTATATCTGGAGGAAGGTGATAGATTTCTACATATTAAGAAGAGATGCACAGAGCTCAAAGATCTTGCTGCAGAATGCTGTCCAGAAAACCAAAAGAGGAGGAGATGCCTGGAAAATCAATACACTCACTCTTCACTTGATTGATATGAATAGAATTGCTTCCTGAGATCTTTAAATACTGATTTTAACATTGTTTAGTTTTGCTCATGTACAGTGGTCACACTTTACTTTTATTAGCCATCCAGTCTAACACTCAGCATTTCACTTGTAAACAGTTGGAGCTCAGGCTATAGAATATGTAGAATTTTAAAACTTCACTTAATTTCCCTTGGCAAGAATGCCAATATGTATGAGTTCTTTAAAACAAATGGTTTTCACATTCTTTTAGATAAATGTCTAAGGCCATCTGCTCAGGCAATGAAGAGTTCCTGGGGGATTGACTGTGGGGTTTTGCTTTTTGTTTTTCTCGTTCACTGTTGCCTTACTTTCAGTGCAGCTGTTTCTACTCTTAGTATAGTGTCTGTGGTAGTCTGGTCTAGTGGCTTATAAAGAGTGACACAGGAGGGAAAAGTGACACACTGATTTATTTATTTTTTTTACTCCCCTGACAGCTGTTGGGGGTACTGGAAGAATTTTGTGAGTAGGAGGGGTGGCCTCAGAAAGAATCATCATAACCCTGTCCTGTTTTTTTGTCTGCTGATGCTATGGGAGATGCCAGCTACTGCTGTGCAGGGGGTGGTATGCAACCCCTTGACCTGCTCCATCCTGTAGCTCTGGTGCTTGTACGCTTTGTGAGTGCAAAGGTACTTCTGTGTTTGCCAACAGACTGCTTTGTATTTCTGAATAGATGAAACTACCACCGAAGCTCTTAGCTGTTAGAGGATAAATAAAACATGCTATAGACATCTTGACATCTACTCTGAGACCTCTCAGGCTTCACTTTGCCACTTAGTATTAATCTGTGTCTGTACTTCTCAAGGGCCTTCATATTTTCAGCACAACATACACCTGCCAGAGGCTTTTTGGAGTATTTTGCTACCTGAAACAGTGAGATCAATCAAAAAGGCTAAGATCCTTCAGCAGCTGTGTGTTACACTTAGCTTCTCAAGGTAATGAGCCATTTTGTCTATTTGTTAGAAATGTCTGGTATGATCTCTAATATGCTGCCCTTTGCAAGAGAAAAGAAAATAATGTCTTGAGATTTTCAATTTGAAGAAATTGGTTTCATTGATCAGATGAGAAAATACTTGATGTTTGAGAGTTTTCTATCGCTTATTAAAATGAGTAAAAATGGCATCATTTTGAACAACCCCGTGGTGCTTACACTTGTTCTAAAAGCTGAATGTTTCATTTCACTACCATGCTTCTCAGAAGCCTTGTCTGGACTTCCCTAGCAGTTGTGGGAAAAGACTTTCAAGTTTTTTACAAAACCAAGACAATGATTTTGAATTATTTTTTTTTTTAGACCACATTAATAAGAGCGATTGACTTTCAATTGGTGAAATTCCAAGTCATGTTATAAGCATTATTTTTGATGAGTTGAGAAGTAGTTTAACTTTTTTAAGACTGTGTTTAAAACTGAATGGGCAGAATCCTTGAGTCTAGATGCTCACAGAGTGCAAGTGGGTAGTCTGTGTTTGAAAATTAATTGTCTGGTTCTGCAGCTAAGTGCTGGCATAAAAATACCTGCAGTCATCTTCATTCCAGTACAACAATTCCTTGAAGGTAGTGAATGCGACCCTGACATGCAAATTTGGGAAGCTACAGCTTAACAGCCATCTTGTGCTTCTTTTTGCCATTCTCATTTGTCTTTGGAAATATTCTGGACCTATACTATAAAGTTCCTGAAAAAGTGAGCAAGCAAAGATGCTGTCTGAGTGACACATGGGCCTCTAGGCACCACATACTCTGTATCTTTCCTATTTTTTCTCTAAAAAAAACCACAACCAAGAAATAAATCAAACAAAAAACCTAGACAAAAACCAAGTACATGAGAGCCAGCCAATATCTTTGTCTGCAATAGGGTGAGCTTGGAACTAAGGGAGAGATTAAATACCTTTGGTACCTGGCAAATCTGAACTTGGAAACCTTGAAAACAGCATTTTAATCCTACAACAGTGGACTGACTGTCTGGAATAAACAGTAGGTTAGATATTTATAAGCTGTTAAATACAGAATATATTGCAAATGTTTTTTTATTACATATTTGGTTCTAAATATTCATTATTTCACTCTAGTGAATTGCAAGACTTTAAAATATCTTTCAAAGTATGAGTTAGTGGGTTTTGTCACTAAATTCTCTGCATTCTATTCTCTTGTGTTTCTAACTGAATTATTCATATGTTACTAATTTAAATGTCTTTAGATTATTTCCTTGTTCTTTTGTGCTTCACTTTTCATATGTATTGCTTACACTTTTTAATCTGATGACTCTGTCTTTCAAAACAAGGCCAGCAGCATCCTGACTTGTATTGTGTAGCCAGAAGGACTACAGTAGTGATCATTCCCCCATGTTTGGCACTGGTGAAACCACACCTTAAATATTGGGTTCAGTTTTGGGCTCCTCACTACAATGATATAGAAGTGCTGGAGTGTGTCCAGAGAAGGGCAATGAAATTGGTGAAGGGTCTAGAGAACAAATATTATGAGGAGCGGCTGAAGCAACTGGGGTTGTTTAGCCTGGAGAAAAGGAGGCTCTCTACAGCTACTTGAAAGGACATTGTAGAGAGGTGAGGTTTGGTCTCTTCTATTAAGTAACAAGTGATAGAACAAGAAGAAATGGCCTCAAGTTGCACCAGGGGGGTTTCAGTTGGATATTATGAAAAATGTAATCACTGAAAGGTTTGTGAAGCATTGAAACCATCTGTCCCGGGAAGTGGTTGAGTCCCTATCCCTGAAGGTATTTAAAAGATGTGTTGACATGGTGCCTGGGGACATGGAGTGGTGGATTTGGCAGTGTTAGGTTAATGGTTGGACTCAACTTGGTCTTTTCCAACCTAAATAATTATATGATTCTATGATAGGAGACACATCTTCACATGCATGAAGGAACACAGAGGTGTGACGGCAGGTGGAGAACCCCAATATCTGAGAGAAAGAATCCCCTGCCCCAGCCCATCCCAGGTCTGCCCCATCAGCTTCATGGCCTAAGCTTGACACCTATCTCTGTGTGTCAGTGGGAGCAGCTCTCTGGAACACCCATCGGAGTGTGTGTCGGATTACTGCCCAGGGGTATGGTACACATTATGGGTTGTAAGAGAAAGGCATTTGAGGATTAATCTAACTGGTGAGTGGTTAAATGCCTTGGGAGGCAGGTATGTGTGCTGAACACCAGTAGGAGTTGGCTGCTAGAGTGACCAGAGAGTCTAGGACAACTGCTAGAGACAGTGGGGTTAAGGGTGTGTTAGAGGGGACTACTGAGGCCACTGGAGACTAGGATTCAGAGGTGATTTACTGGATAAAGTGTCTTAGGCCAATTGCTGAAGGGATGTACAGCATGTATTTCCCACTAGTGGACCTTCCTCCTGAAATGCTAGAGAAAGGAACAGGGTGAGGCTGCTGGTGGTGTTCATATTTCTAGTTGACAGTTTACAATGCTGAGAGGTGAGTGAAGTAGCCATGCTGCTGTCTGTACCTGTCAGTGTCATGTTTTCACAGCTGTATGAATTTGACGCAGGTTTACCTGGTAGCTACTCTCCCTTTCCCTACAGGGCTCTTCAACTATTGCTTCTTCATTATTGTGTAATTGGTTCCCAGTCAATCAGGAGTCCAGCAGGTGTCTGTATGTGATCTGGTCCATTCTTTTTCCCCACACCATGTTGGATTCTAACTCCCTTTTTATTGTGCTTGTGACAACAGGCACAGGCTGCACATTTAAAATCCACAGTCCATCATCTAGGCGTTGGTAGTAACAGCAGATCCCATTGATGGGAGCTGCATACAATATGTCCTTCTCTTGTGATAGTTGCTCTTTACAACTACTGTCAGTATTGTTTTGTGAACAATTTTATGGTTTGGGTTTCTTTTTTAATTTTATTTTTACTTATCTAGACCATGTTTCTCTAGCTTATTTTATGGTGATGTGAGACAGTAGAGGCATCACCTGGATTCTGTTGGGATAATGCAGGGGACTCTTTCACTGCAGTTACAGCCATGTAGATTTCTAAGGGGGAAGTAAATAATCTTTTTGGGTTGCTGTATCTTCTCTGATCCAAAATATTGCCACTTGAGGTCTGTAGCTCATTTAGTGAGCTTGAAACACTTGGTTTTATCCCTAGTCCTGTCCTTTAGGAGTGTAGTGCAGAATTTGCAGAGAAAATATACATTAATATGAAAATTAATTCAGGCAAACTGTCTATCAAGTAAAAGATCTTTTTTAAAAAAATGCAACAATATCAGAAATACGTTTGTTGCTTACCTGTTATGGGGCACATTAGAATCAAATAGTTCATTATCGTGTTGAAGATATTCAAGACAGTAAAGTCGATTATAATTGAAAGCATATTTATATTAAATGGCAAATATGCTCATTTTTAATATACAGAAAAGCATTCATTAGAAAAAAGTAATTAATTTATTTTGAATTGAATGCAGTGTAAGTTTAATTTTCAGACCATTGCCTGGGGCAATGGTTTGACATTTTCTTGAAACTGATCTGATTAGGTCTCAGAATTAAACTGAGAAATGTCACTTACTATGGAAAATACCTTTTTAAGCACTGAACCTGAGAGAAGAAAAAATCTTTTTTCTTTTTCTTCACAAATTGCTTTGTGCATTTCCGTGGCAAGGGCAACAGTTAGCTCTAATTGTGTATTGAGCTTGTTTTTATATGATTATGGAATCAATTCAGAATCTTAACAGAAAAATTATATGGATTGAACCAAGTCCATTGTGCTATTTTTGTGAAGGTGACCTTGAAGAGTAAGTGTAAAGGCTTTTTGGTTTAAAATTTCAATACTCTTCTGCTGTAATTCTTATGACATGAAGCTCAGAATTGCCTGTGTAACATCTCCATTAAATGAAGCAGGCTTTTTCATCTGAATTAGTGGCAAAGATGCATTGTATACATTCAGACATGAGCTTTGAATGAGTGAATAAATAAATTTACATAATATAATTTATGTGTCCCGCTAATATAAGTTTTTTGTCTATACCGTCATTCAGTGGACTTCCTAGATCTTACTGGATAGTCAAATGCTATTTTAAAGCATGAAATTCAAATTAATATAGTTAAACAGCCAGTCAGCTTTCCAGACCTTACAAATAAACTTTGTCAGATTTCGCTTAGTTTTCTGCCAAAATTGTTGTTTTCACATGTGAATCAAGGTTTGTGGTTGTTGTATACAGCAAGGACAGCAGAATGCATTGTCTGGAGGATGATAATTTTCAGCACTGTAGTAGTTTTAATGATTACATTTAACACTCCAGACTATTTTACTTTCTTCACTAGGAGTATATATAAAAAAAAAAAAGAATGCACAAATTTAAAAAACTTAAGGTTGCTTATGAAATCCACTATTTAAATTCTCCCCTGTATCTTATTTTTTTTAATTAAAAAAAAAAAAAAGCAAAAAAGAAAAAAAAAAAACATGCAAATATTAGGAGGACTAAAAACACAACACAGATTTTTCAGCATGTCATGGGGAGCAGAGACAAGCTGATTTTTCTCAAAGGGCAGCATTGCACCATTTTAGTTTGGTTTAACCTAATTAACCCTCTCTGCAAAGCTCTCCAATTCACTCAAGAGATTTCCTCTCACAAAAAAAATAGTCACCTGTTATATGTGTTTGATGCCAGGTATTGGTTGCCTTTAAACTATTTCATTTAAGGTAAATGGTAAAATTAGAAATCTAGATTATATGAATTTATTCTGTCTGTCCTTGGGTTTTTTCCCAGCTATTTGAAGGTTTAAAAATAAACCAGCCATACTGCATTGCTTGAGAAAAAAAGTCTTAGCTCTCAGATATAACTTATAATGGGCAAATTTATTTTTTATAAAAAAATTATCCTAGGATTTTAAAACCTGCAAGAGCATATGGGAATTGCACACACATCTTTGCACTCATTGAAGCCTGACACTATATGAGGGGCTGAATTTTGTTTGTAACTGAGCCTGTAAGGACCTTCTACCCTTTGAGAAACAAGGCACACACCACAGTGGCAGTACCACACTTCTCCCAGATCCTCACAGCACACAGCCACATGTGTTTTTCATCTAAAATATTTGAATTACACATACTCTGCAAGTCAGGCTAAAGGCTGACTTGCCAAGTTGCCATCATGACTATTGCATATTCAGCCATTTCTTCTCTTTTTATCTAGAATCTTTAACCAATCCATCCTTGATGTATGTAGTGACAAAATCCAAAACAAAATAATTAATTCTTTGTGATCTAGTGGTAAAAAACAAACAAACAAAAAAACCCCAACAAAAACCACAACCAACCAACCCAAAAAAAGCCCAACAAACAAACAAAAAAACCCAACCAAAAACAAAAACACAAACAAACTCGAGTAGTTCAGAAAACACCTCTAATTTCAGTAGTTACCATTACCCAAAGAACAATACTACCTGATTTGAGGTAGCTGCTTACAACATTATCTCTACATTTTCAAAGACTTTCCAAATATTTTCAAATATTTTTTCACAATTTCTTCTTAAATATGTTAAAAGATATAAGATTTTTATTTCTATTTTTAATTATTCAGTGGCAACAAAAAAAGGAAAAAAAAAAAAAAGGAAAGGGAAGACCAACTCTATGTTGTTATTGCAAGATTTTATTTATTGCAAAATAAGCAGAGATAAAGGTTACGTTCATTTCATCTCCTACAGTTCCTTCTCACACGTCAACTCCCCTCGTGCACACACGTCCACCCTACACACAGTGAGTGTATATGGGACATCAGAGTAGATGCAGGATAAGTGCAGTATTAGCTCAGTGTGGTAGCTTTGATATGTGACACTCCACAGGGCTGCCAGCAGAGTGACAGTCTCCTTACCCTAATGCAAAGACTATTCTTTATCCATTCAGTTCACTTCTAATATTCTTATATTGTCATTAGTGGCATGAAGCAGACTGTGCCTCGTGACAGAAAGCAATGCATCCCCGAGGATTAGTTCTTGTTTTTGAATGCCAGTTCTGAAGCATCCAACAATTTTTGTCAGGTGAAAATAGGGGTCAAATGTAATCAAATGAAAAGAAGGGAAAAACAAACAGGCCAAAATAAAAACAGGAGATAAGCTAGAATTCATGTTTCTACTACATTCCTTTCAAAGGGAAAGGCTTGATTTTTGTTGCAAGGTATTTTTGGTATCATCAAAGTTAGGACCGTGAACATACAAAGAATATTGTGCTTGGAATTCAAATATACAGACTGCAGCAGTTAAGCATTAAGTGCTGTCTCCTGAAAATTTCATTGCAGTGTGCTGTTCCATGAAATAAATTTTGTGCATTTAAACCTATACATTTTGCTAAATCCAGACATCAGAAGACCATGAGAATATCTCAGAAGATAAAGTAGTGCCTATGACCCAGTTCTGGTACCAGCGCCCACCATAAGTAGAACTTTCCTTTGAGTGGGTTTGCAAATTCAAGGAGAGAAGGTGCTGCATAATTTGTCAAATGCATTCTTGTTGAGGTTACAGGACCACTGTGCTAGCTGCCATCTGGAAGGTTTACAGCACAGAGACACCAAATATGACGGGTACGTAACTTGCTTCTAGTGATGCAGCAATTCGATGGTAGAGCCAAGAACAAAACAAAAGTCTCCAATCCTAGTCTAGCAGTTCCCTCCTCTCCACACCATCCCCCACCATGATATCACTGTACTTTTAAAGATTAATTTTTAAGGCTCTATTACCTGTAAGTGTGGGAACATTCTGTGTGGAGGAGTGCTTGGTAAAAGGCTATTTAAAAGAACAAAAATACCATATGCTTCCTGGATTAATTTTGAAGCCTCATTAAGGTCAACATAAAAGACTAAGATATGCTTGTGATTTGGCATCTACTTTCACTTGATCAGAGAGGGATGCTATTTTTGTAAACAAAGTTGCTAATTTAACCTAGTCCAGAATAAACTTGTGTGTAAATATCCTGAGCTGTACTAGTGCTGCACCTTGGGAGCAAACACCCTAAACAGATCCTGCCCGCTGAGTTTACTAATCCAAAATACTAATGGAACTCCACTGATGAACACAACAGAGAAAAAAGAAAGTTCATGTTATCTAGCATCATCTAAGCAGTTTCCTTTGGGAGTCCAAAAACCAACAGAGCTGGGGAAGGGTCTGGGGCACACATGTGGTGAGGAGCGTCTGAGGGCCCTGGTGTTGTTGAGCCTGGAGAAAAGGAGGCTCGGGGGAGCATCTGACAAGCCTTCTGGCTCTTGACAACGCCCTGACAGGAGATTGGAGCCAGGTGTGTTTGGGCTCTGCTCCCAAGGAACAAGTGATAGGACAAGAGGAACCAGACTCAGGTTACACCAGGGGAGGTGTAGGTTGGAGCTGAGGAACAATTTCTTCCCTGCAGGGGCTGTCCAGGGCTGTCCCTGGCTGCCCATGCAGTGGTGGAGTCCCTATGATCCCTGGAGGGGTTTCAAAGAGGCTTAGATATGGTGTCAAGGGACATTTAGTGGCGCCCTGGCAGTGCTGTGTTAATGGTTGAACTTGATGATCTTAAAGATCTTTTCTATCCCAAGCAATTCTATGTTTCTATAATTTTAAACTAACAGACAGCTCTGTGAACTGGTAATTTAAAACTGAGACAGAAGTTCTGCCTCTGAGTGAGAGAAGGTCTGTAGGGGTAATCAACCTTGTGCCTGTTAGTGGCAGATTATATATTAATTGAGGCCAGCACACCCAAATACTCTCATTTTATTCTTAACACAAGCTATGACAAGTGCAGGCTGAGATTTTGCCCTGAAATATTCCAGTGACTCCAAACTTAGTCCCAATATCCATGCAGACAAACACACACACACACACACACACAAAAAGGCGTTAATATATTAATTATATACATGTAAAACCTAAAAGCATAATTCTACTCCAATATTGGTTCTGTAAATAGAATAGTATTGATCTCAGTGAACATATACTAAATTTGTTCAGTCTGGAAAAAGAAAAATGTTTACTTTTGAATTGCCAAGCAAAACCTTAATGATCCATTCTGAAAGCTCTGATATTTGTTTTCATGTTAACAAAACATTTTCTATTCCTCTGACCTATCAGTGGGCAAAAAAGTAATAAAAATCAGAATTTCTAATCCGATGGGGTGCATTTCTTTTTATAACCTTGTCCCAAAATTAATAGTGTTTATTATTTGAAGACCAGCTTTTGCAGAAGTTTAATTTAATCCTACAGATCACAGAACCTTGTTTGATACTGAAGAGAGAGTTAAGGAAGGGCACACTTAGACTGAAAGTATTTGTTCATCTTTAATGCCATTCACTGAAAACTTGTCTTAATATTTTAGTCTTCAATAGGCTATTGAGACCCACTGATCTTAATTTTAAATCTTCTTTAAAATGTAGATTTCCAGGGTAATAATCACAATAGGAAAGGGCAAAGGCTGGCAGGTGGTGAAAATAAATTTGATTTAAAGGAAAGGAAGTAGACTGGCAAAATCATAAATACTGCTGTTCGGCATTTCTAACTTTCAGGTTTATGCATATATTTACATTTCATTCTTTATGAACACATTTCCTTTAACAGAAAAAAAAAAAAAAGCATATAAATACAGATTTTTAGATGTAAACCAGACTTTACTTTCAGTTTTAAGAATATTGAGTGACAAGAATCTTTAACTTAAAAGGACCAGACAGTAAGAAAGGTGAGACTTTCCCAGGGAACATCTAGATTTTGAACATTGTTTAGACCACCACTCTTCACTTCTAAAGTTTTCTATATTTCTCCACCTAATTACTTCAACTGACATTAATCTAGGATAATTCCTTTTGCTGCCAGAATTTGTACCCATATGTCAAAGCTATCTTACTTTAGTCACAGGAGAATAATTTATTCTACTGTAAGATGTTTAGGTGAAATTCACTGTGTAGGTGAATTTCACTTACACCCAAAAAGAGGTCTGAATGTTGACAGGCCCTCAGGAAAATACTTCAACAGACCAATCCCATTGACTACACACTCTGATCTACTACGTCCCTTGAAAGTCCCCTAAGGTGCAATTCAGAGCACATCAAGACACATGCTGTGGAGGTATCTTAACCAGTCAGTAGGAAAAATATAGCTACATTCATAGGGTTGAATTTAAAACATCCAAATATGGCAGCATCAAGTCAGTAAGTGACAGCGGCATAGTTTTGCTGCTAGAAAAGTAACAGCAGCAGGAGCTGTGCAGGGTCAAATGTTTAATTTTTTGACCTACTCCTTGGGCACAGGGAGAACTTGTGACGTTCCTCACTTCTAATCTAATGTGGTATTAAACCCTTTGCCGCCATCTTCTCCTTCAAAGATGCATAAGCCAAATTCATTCTGTGTTTCCTAGCAGGGCATATTTTCTGGATCTCTAATCACTCTCTCTGCAAACAGCCATAGTTAAAACCATAAAGGCAGATTTTCTTAGAGGAAGGCACAAGTAATTGGACTTCCCTTCAAGTGTGATGTTGTCAGCTAAAAGAGAATGGTTTCCTCACCCCTTATAGACAAGCTTTGTTTCAGTATAGATTTGACTTTTTTCTTTTTACTGTTTTTTTTTTCCTTCTTTTCAGAACAGGATGATGCAGGCAACTCATTCCAGCTGCAACTGACCCCACAACCATGTATCTCATTTTCTCCAGACAACAGGCATGTACAGATATTTAGTCCTGCCTAACATTAATATTTGTATTTGTTCTTACCAAATTGCAACAAGAGGCTTGGCAGGACTCTCTTCAGAACTGAATCTCAGGTTCCAGGGCTCCTCCAACCTCCCAAGCTGTGCATGAAGCTAATGAACACAACGTGTGGTCATCCAGGATTTCAGAGTTTTTGTTAATACCAGACCAAGAGTGATCCTTGCAGAAACTAATTTTGACAGAAATACATTGATAACCTCTTTGAGTGCCATTTTGCAAATAGATTTTTACTTTCTGCCTGGTGCTTTAGTTTAGATCAATTGTAAGGAACTGTCAAAAGCCTCACTATGTTCATGACATGCTTCTACAACAATCAATGTGTCTCTTACTGCTTCTTCTCTAGCCAGAGAGCTGGCTACCTTATTGTGGAACAGGCAACGAGTGGAAAAAAAAACCCAAAAACCAAACCAAAACAAAACAAAAAAAAACCCAAACCAAAAAAACCCCAAAACAAACAAAACTTTCTCCAAAATTATTTGTTAAATTAGAAAACTGAAATTAAAACCTTGTCTTCTCTTGTAAAATTGAAGAGAATGGAGTTTTATGAATTAAAATAGGTGCACACTCTTGTACTAAGACTGACTGGGTTCACAATTTTGAGGAACCAGAA
>JANIJG010015611.1:0-39818 GCA_024611175.1 Megaceryle torquata | reverse complement strand
CCTCTCACCAATCCCGTAAATTTGGTAGTTTCAGGTTTTTTGTTCTAAAACGACTTTTTTACTTTTTTTTCAGAAATAAGCTCTCAGAAAAAAAAAAAAAAAAAAAAAAAAAAGCAGGGATTTAGACCTCTTTACGAGATCACTTCAGCAGAATAATTTACTTTCTATTTTAATGCAGCTTACTTTCTTATTAGAGGATATTTCATATGACAGTAAAGTTGATATATCTCATTGTATTTAGCTATCTGTATATTCTTGCAATTTTTCATGTTATCATTGTAAACAAAGCACTATTTTCCAGTGACTTCAGTCTACCCATTATAAAGAGAACAGAAGGCCAGTATTTTTAATTCACCCAGGTTCTGGAAAATATCATGTCATGTGTACTTCCAATTTATAAAAAGTATTCATATTGAAGAAAAATTCTTTGCAGAGGAAAGAAGTTGCATTTGGCTGGTATGTATAGTGCAGGCTGAGGTACAGAACATGTTCTGCACTAGAAATGAGGGGAGCTCTTTTAAAACCATTTGAAGGACTTTGGTCTTCCTCTGAAATGAACTCAACCTTGCACTGAGCTTGTTGCTAATGTTGATTTAAATGTTCATATCTTAATGCATATGTAAGTAGCTGGATATGCAAATTGATGGACCTAAAAATCCATTCTGACCTCTGTTATCTAAAATGTCTGTGGCTTTAAATAAAAAAAAAAAATTTGAATTCAGACACTCTGTGACAAAGGTCAGTACCTTTTTTTTCTGTCTTCTTTTTAATTCCCAGGCTTACAGCAAAAATTTTTCACTGAAGATGAATTAAGAAGGGCAGTGATAGGACCCAGGCCTCTGTTGTCCCAGTCATATGACCTTCCTTAATCAAATCCCTTTCAAGCAATATTAGTTTTAATTAAATAGAACTGGTCCTATCTCTAAGCTTCATTAAGGTGTTATTAAGAAACTAGGGAGATGAGAGTCAGAGTTCTTCAGCAGGACCTTAAATTTTAAAATATAAAAATGCTAGTTGTGTTTTAAAGGAACATTCTGGATTAAAAATAAAAAGAAAATGTAGTCGAATGACTTGTCTACCCTTTTGGGGGCTAAAAACAACAAAACAATATTAATTGCGGGGACAAAATTGTTTAAATGCAGTACTTGATAGCTTGGAAAAATCATCCATGTCAGGACTGAAGTGTAGCTAGGTGGAAGCCAGCATTTGGGACAATTAGAAAATAATAAGTTTCCAGGTGTTTTCTTTTGATGCCAAAATACTATTATTATCACCCTGAAATACTCAAGCAACAGATTTGGTGATATTATGTGATATTGTGCATTGGTTTGGGCCCTTTTATCTTGTTTGTTTGTTTGTTTGCTTGATTTTTTGTTTGGTTTTTGTTTGTTTGTTTTTGTTTAAACATAATAGTTTATAATTTCAGGCTTTCATCCACAAGCAGAGTTCTAAAGGCAGTTTGGAGATTTGTATGACTCTGGGGGGTGGGGTTTCTTTCTTCAAAAGAAGAGGAGGAGAAAATGCAATGTTGGGAGGCTGCTTAAAACCAAGTGGCTGAAAACTGTTGTCTTTTCCTTAGAAGTGAATCTGCAGCACCATATGTGAGTACTTTAAAGTAGTCTTTTTTTTAATTCCACAGTATTTTAAGACTTGCAACATATGCTTGTGTGTTGGGATGATTAACTGATGTCCACTAGGTTTTCACAACAGTCACGGGAGCAGGAGCTGCACTCCAACATTATGACTTTTTTTCCTTTTTTAAGTATGGTAATGGGCAGCTATAAGCACTAGGAGGTAATGGCAAGGTGGGCACTAAGCAGGCATTTTGCCCTGAAGTTCATCTTTCATATTGCCTGCAGTCTCGATGACATTCATGAAGGAACTGAAGTTAAAGCTGTCTCAGTTTCTTTTGAAATTACTTTTCTAGATGACTTCAGTCACCCGAGAGGATAGAGGATGTGTCCTGCAAGCACACTGGTTTGTTTCTTTGGTTTGGCTTGTTTTCCTCCAGAGAGGGAGCACAGCCAGTGTTATCTTCGTTAGGCAGTTTCGCCAATGTGCCTTATCCTTGGGCAGCTTCTTCCTTGTTCCTAGAGGGGATAAACCAGCTTTCATCCACTTCTCCTCACCTCTTGCACTATCTGCAGAGCTTTTCTTTTGAGGCTTTCTCTTATGCCTTTGGTAATCTGGGGTCTAAGCAATTGGCCTTGTTAGTTTCCAGTGCCACTAAATTGAGCCAGGGACTAAGGAAGGGGTTACCAGTTCAAGTCCAAACATGGCTCTGATAAACTGTACATTGATTAAAAAAAATGCAACCAACCAACCAACAACAACAAAAAAGCCCAAAACAAAACAACAAAAACTAAACAAACAAAACAAACAAACAAAAAAAAACCCCAAAACCCACACAAATCAACACACTTTTTCTAACATTTGTGTCAGCACTGTGTTTTAGGAAATAATGACTCAAGTAACTGCATCCCCTTTTCTTCCCCTTCACTTTCCTTTGTTGTCTTGGTATTTTCCCTCTTTGCTTTATGATTTTGCAAGTTGGCTGCATTTAAGCAGCATCTTACTCCTCTTTATTTTATTACTCACTCTAAAGATATGCATTCGTTACTTATACAGTAAAACCTAATGAAGTGATCTGAAATACTGGATACAACAACTGAACCCACCTCAACAATGGCACTTGCACAAAAACGGGGCTGTTTGCATTGCAAACGTCAGCTGTGTTTTGAGCAGACTTCATCTGTGTTTAAAATACAAGCTGCACTGTATCTCCTGGATGGGGCCACAAGGCTCTCTTGTTCCCATCAGAAAATGTGCAAAACCCTAGAAATCTCCATAGTTTAAAAGTGAAAAAATTATTTTGGACTGTCTTTGTGTTTTTCAGAATTGTCATTTGGATTTAATATTCTGCATGAAGCAGTCACAGTAACGGATTCACACAGACAGGCTATAGGGAGTTATTAATGCAGGTGAAGGGTAAGATCTTACTTAGGCTTCCATTTCATTTCACTTGAGCTGATCCCTTTAGGAAGAGATTTCATCAGCTTCACTGCTCTCTAGGAAGAAACATGAAGTCCTAGTTGTATGCTGAAAACTGGGTTACAGTATGATTAGAGAGGAAGGTAGAAACAGTGACCCAGTCTGCTATAGGATATTCACCATATGAAAGCCTGAGATGCCAGTTTTCTTGCCTAAAAAGTTTCTTCCAAAGAATATGCAATTTATTCATCCAGAAGGGTTTAGCATCCAGAGAAAAGGAATGCCACAGGAGAGAGACTTAGGCATGGGTCTTAGCTCTCTAATTCACTGTTATTTTGTTACTGAAAGGCATTTGTTTTCTTTTGAGTGCTGCGAAAAGCATACTTGCAGTGTTCTCAGCATCTTTTTTGGCTCTAACAGAGAACCTGCTCTGATGCCTTTTGAAATCTTGAACAGCTCTTTTTTTTAAGACCAGTATCTCTAAGGTGTTCATAGTGTTTTGATCCTAAAAGCAGATGCAAGAGGAAAGTAAACCTGCTAAGGTTGTTGGTTCAAGGAGACATGTAGCCTCCAATAATCATTCCCTTACAGGTGTTTTCCTAGGGAACTGCTTTTCTTACTGAGGAATTTAAATGTGGTCTTGCAGCTTCTCAAGAGCAAACTGCTGTCAAGGCACTCTCGAGATCTGGAATGCCAATACTCCAGTTTCCCACACAGCTATCTTAACCCATAGTTGCTCAGATGAGATGTCTCACTGATCTGTAAGTGAGGAAGACTCCTGGTAGTCCTTTCCTGCAGCCTCTTTCTTGCTGTAGAATGGTGAAATTCAGAGACCATTGCACTTTTTAATATATACCTATTTGCATCTGTCCACTCCACAGAAAGAATCAGCATGTAACACAAGTCTCCCATGAGTCTGTGTCATGTAAGGCTCACAGGATATGGACTACTATGTAATGAGGGCTTTAAAGTAAATATGGACACCGGTAAACCTATATATAAACATATGTAAACATCTGTGTAGTATGTAGGCTGCATTTACATAGATATGTGTTTTGGTTTTTTTTTTTTAACTTAAAACCCTCTTGCATTTTTAAATATATATGATTCTCCTTCTTTAGTCATCCATTTTCTGTCTTGGCAATTGTATTTTTGAGCTTGGTAGTATTTCCAGGAACAAGCTGTGTATTACAAGTACAAAACGGAAGCAATAAAAAAGAAGGAATATTTCTCATTATGTTGTTCCCTCTTCTAACAGACCGAAATAGTATTGCCATCACTTCCCTCTCATGCAGTAGGTGTATAGTTCCCTTAGGATTTTCTGCCATTGGAAATTTGAAGGTAAGAGTGATAACCATGCCAGTAAGACTGAGGTGTTGACCTGCAGATGTGTGGTATCTTGTTTTTTTATTATTTCATTTCCCATTGATTTCCCTTGTAGTTCCTTTAAGTCTAACTCTCTTCATAGAAGCTAGACAAAATAATATTGGTCCCATAATTATATGTAATACTTATGAAAAAATTATTCTTCATCTGGTTAAGGTTTTGCTCTTTACCTTAAAATATTTCAGTTTCTGATGGGAAACTTTGGAAAAGATAAGTTTTCTTAATGCTTCAGCAGTGAGCCAAGGCTTGTTATCAGCTGTCTTCCACTGATACAATAGCTTTGGAAATAAATTTAGTATTTAATGTGAATATTTCTTCAAATATTACATATGCTAAATTAGTGTTTGACCTTATGCAAAAGTATAAAACTTGTGATAAAGGATCTACTTTAGCTGCCCTCATTCATGCACACAGTTTGATTGACTTCGCTGGTGCTTCTCATCTGACTTAAGTCCTCTGCAATTTTAACTGAACGGTTCCAAACTGATGGTATTATTTGGTTTTAATCTTTTGCCTCAATATGTTATTAAAAAAAAAAAAAAACAACCAAAACCCACTCTTTTTTTCTTTACCTTTATTTACAATTTCTGTATTTTCTCTGAAGTAATCATAGTCCCTTTTTGGAAAAGCATGAACAACAAAAACATTAAAAAAAGCAAAACCATAAAAATACAAAAACATAAAAAAGAAGCTAATATAGAAACGTTCCATTGATATGGTGTTAGCTGTTCAAGTGGGATTTGAAAGCTGCTCTCTTGGGATCTATGCCAGAAACAACTGCCATGTTATGTATACTTTATTTTTATTGTACATTTCTATATAATTAAATATAAAAAGGGAACTAATTGGCTAGTGAATGGAAGCATCCCATCTTATTTATTCATCTAAATGGGTGTATTTTATTGTAGTCAAAGTACAGTTACTATAATTCTTTATATACATGTACTTGAATTAAAGTGCCATGTGTAATAATTTGCTGGTAGTATGAACTGCAAAAAAAGATGCCTTAAGGTTTCCAAAACCTGTCTTATGAGTGTAGCGATCTTTTCAAGAAGTTCTATACAAAATTGCTTGGTCTTTTTGTCATGCATTTTCCATTTAAGTCAGTGGAAGTTCTATAGCTAAAATCACACTGAATTCATTGTGAATCTAGGGCATGCTGAAGGGGCACTTCATCTGAGCAGAGAATTCATTGCTTTGACTGTGGCTGTGTTAAGTGAGAGATGGAAGTGAATGGCTTTTAGTTTGTTGCTCATTTGAAAGCTGGAGGGAAAAAGCCAAGCTCTCCCCCTTTCTTGCCTAGACTTCCAAAAAATGTTCATTTGAAATCTGGTAGCAGTTATCTTTGATTTCTTTCAGTAGGTTTTCCTTTTTTTTTTTTTTTTTTTTAAACAGCACTTCATTTTTTTTTCTTTTGTTCCTGTAATAAATCTGATCTATTTTTAAAATGTAATAAGTAAAAACTAATGTGCTTTGAAACAGGCTGCAAAGGACAAGTCACTTAATGATAATTTGATACTTGATTCAAAGTCTGAACACTAAGATGTACTCCTGAGTCTTTTTTGATATATGAGCCTGTTAGTTTTCTTTAGGTAATTTTGAAAAGTCCTACTTCTTTGTATATACTATAATGATTTATTGCAGATGCAGTCTAAGTGTGTCTCATAATGTTCAAAACCAGTAATTGCAGCTTGTAGCACATTTGTGATCTGTGAATCTGTGGATATGCATACAACAAACCTTATTGTTATGTAATTAAATGAGGAAAATTAAATTATGAAGTTTGTTGACACCTTCAGCCATAGCACTTTTGATACATTAAGTAGCTGTAGTTGCTCTGAGACCAGCATAAAGCACTGAAATTATCTGTTGTTTTCATGGCAAGCATTAAGTAACACAAGCTTTTCTTAATAGTAGTAGTCATGGGTTTATTGTGGTTTTGTATTTATTCTACATTTTATCTTCTTATTGGAAGTTTTTGAGTTCCTGACATCACAGATGTCAAGCAAGCAATTCTTGGGAGACCTTCTTAAGAGATTTGTTTTTATGGATGAGGGAAAATAAAAATCAGTCTCCTGTATTTTTCTTCAATTACAGTAAAGCACTTTCCATACTCAGGAGTTCCAATTAAGTGTATAGAAAAATAAACGTGAAAACTTGCAGAGTCCTGCAACTCACTGCAAGAACAAATTAAAGTGCTTTCTGAATAGTGTGTCTTTCTAGATGATGTGGTGAACATGCCCATTTATATTTTGCCTAGGTAAGACAACTGTTACTTCCACAGAGTTTTTAATAGCTTTTATGTTCAAGGTTGAGTGACTACAGATACCAGGAATAGAGGCAAGAAATAATTTTCCAAGAACAGAAAAAGAATCCAGTTTAGATGAAATAACTGGGTTCAGTTTTTTATCAGTGGGTGGGAAACTGAGAAGGAGACATTGATGATAATAATGCGCCTAAGGGAATAAACTCTGCAAAAGTTAAACTTTGAGGTTGGTTTAGTCATGAGTTTCCAAGATCTTTGCTACACTGCTCCTACATGCTGGAATTTGAGAAAATCAAGTAAAGCATTCCTGACACTTAAAGCTCTTTGCTAAATTAAATATACTCCGATTACTGGAGAAGTTAGATATTTTAAGCTGACTATCTTGAAGCACTAATCTTATTTTGCTTCCATTGCGTTATCTACAAAGCATAAGAGTACACAATTATTGGCATCTCATGGATTTCTTCTTCGTGTCCTTTTCCCATCTCCTTCCTTTAGGAACAGTAGGGAAATGCATACTTGGATATTGTAAAGTAGAACTGGTATAATCCACATAGTAGTCCCTGGTTAAAAATAAATAAACTATAAGAGTTTGGAGATTGGTGTAACATTCATTATGATGGATTGTCTCTATCATCTTCGGGCAGAATCCTCCTTGTAATGACATCACACACCGTCCTGTAAAAAAATAATCTGGTTTTGGCTGACACTGAATCTTTTTTGCCTTTCTTTTTCTTTTGAGGATCCTCTCAGCTAAGTTCTGATGTTCTTTCAGTTATTGCAGTCTTATATCCATCTCCATCTAAATTAAAACAACCCCTTAATAAGCACTTAAATTCCAAGAATATAGAATAAGGAAGATGTACATTTGTGACTGCTAATTTTCTTTCATTAAAATGCTGACCACTGAAATAGAAAATTGTAGCAACATAATAATTTCTGCTTGATAAAGATGCTACTGTAGATAATGAGGCTGCTGGATAAATGTCATTAGAGTATGAGACATTTTTCAAAATCAAATGTCAGGTCTCAGCTCATGTGCGTATTGATCCAATGAATTATTTCTTCATGAGTGTGAGAGGTGCTTACTTTTACAGTAAGGGTAAGCACATTAAGATGACATTTACTCAAGGGAGTTAATTTCTCTCTTTGCCTTCATGATTAAAGAGCATGGACTAAGGTTGTGTTGTTGCTAGACTGAGGAGTGCCCATTCATGTGTCTGTGCAGTGCAACCTTGTGTTGACAACACATATTTGACAGGAGAATTTGGGTATGTAGGCTCAGAGTCATGCTCAAAATGCAGTGTAAATGTAGCAAAGACTTCCCTTTCATCAAGGTATGTGTCTTCCATAAGAAATTACATCTTCTGCTGGCAGCCAAGCCAGAAGAAAAATGGAATGTTAGTGGTTTTTGTTTTCTTTTTCAACAGAGTCATTACAGTCTTAGAAAAATTCCTTGGAAGCAATATTTAGTTTAGGTAAACTAGTTTCCTGGAAGTGGCTACACTTCTAACACCTTTTAATTTATGATGTGAAATGTAAGTAGCTAATTGTATCTTTGGGAAATATTTCATATGAGTTAATATTTCATAAGGTGATGCGTATTGGATATGTTTAGAAAATGACAATCACCACACTATTTGTGTACACCTCTCAGTGGTATACATTTGAGAAGTTAATGCTTCCCGTTAAAAGAGAAAATCGAGATACTGCCCACATTGCTGACTACTTGAAAAATCAGGACATGAATAGCAGCGAACATAGCTGCAGGATGTCATAGCCTGTAGTCAGAAGGAAACCCAGTGAAAGAGAAGCCTTGTAATTCATTTCAATTATGGCCAAGTTTGCTCTTGAATTCATTTCTGCCAGTAGCGAATCCCAGAGATAAGTATCATCTGCCAAGAATTTCCTTCTCCTGGCTGCAGAAAATACAATGCTGGGAACCTATCAAATGCTTTATGGGACTGAGTTAGAGACGGGGAGACAGTCGGTCTTCAAAAAGACATTGCATCCAGGCAATTTGCAGTTGTATTGACTGCCCAGCACTGCGTATTTCATAGAGAACAGGTATTACCAGCTGCCACAGAGCAGCACCACAGCATAAACCACATGTATTTTACCTCCCATGCATACTGTGTTATAGATGGCATGATACAGTTTTCACAGCACTCCTAGGCTAGAATATCAGAAGTCACATTTCACTGACTTTTTTTTGTATACTAAAAAAACAACCAAACAACAAAACCTATTCTCAATATATAGAATCATGCAGTATTTCAAATTCTGCAATTTTGGAAGAATCTGTAGAGACCTAGGCTGAACACAGTCATTTTCATGTCAACATTTTATCACTCCAAACAACAAACCTCTGTCAGACATTCTTATCAATGCTGTGAAGTTCAGAGCTCTCAAAAAGCACCCACCAAGGATGGAACAATACTTGATTTTTCATCTACTGCCTTCCTTCCCGAAGTAGAGGAGACAGATTTGACTTCAGTGAGCAAAGCAAAAAATGTCAGGTGCAAAAGCAGTATGTGGAAGTTTTCAAAAGCAGTGAATCAATATCTTGATATTTCCTAAGCTTTCATTACATTTGGACAATGTTTTTTTATTGTAAATTTGGCTGTATTTTGTCAATATTCAAAATGTTTTATAAAATATTTCTAAATGTAAAAAAAAAGTAGAAGTTAATATGTGGATATGAGTTTGGAACACTTTTCCTTAAACACTCCCTGTGGTAACAAAACTGGTAGTCTGTTTGGCAGTCACAACTTCTTTGATAAATTGACTTTAGCATTGCTATTTCTTCATTTGGCATAGAAACACCATATTCCTGAATAGTGCCTGAGTTATTTACTAATGGGCAGATATAATTTAGATTAAAACCCAACATATCTGGCACTCCTTTATTTAAGGAGACTGTGAAGAGTGAATGATAAGAAGAACTTACATTGCTTGACATTAAGATAAAAAAAAAATCAAATACTATTATCAGTGTTGTGCTCTTTCAGAAACAGGTCACTTTTGAATTAGGTATATAAACTTTATCCTATGTTCAGCTTAGACTGGCTTGTACATTTTTGGGATTGTTGTTATACGGTGCCCTACTCTTCTTTTAGTAAAACTTGTGAACTTCCCTCTGTTGGTGATTAGGGATTCTGTGTGGAGCTGGGTAGGACTTGTCTAGGTAAAAGAATTACGTCCTCTGTGGAAGATACTAGTTCTGTTGAGAGAGGAAAATTTTTTCCTTCTGCAGAGCCTACAAGATTTGTTCCCACAGAAACTGGGAGGCTGCCTTGCAGTCTGTGGCCTAGAGGAAGACACCAAAAATGTAGTCATAAAGTTATGCAGGCATAATTTTGAATAAATGAATGTATGCAAAGTGGGTTGAATGACTGTTGATTTAGTGATATGATGTGGGGTTTTTGTAGTCTAGGTCTTGAATTTCTTTTTATTGATCATTCATTTTGGGACAAGGTTAGTCACCAAAGAGAGAATATGTTTGAACAACCTTTGCTTTTCCATGTGATTAATGTGTGCTTGGAATAATTTGCAATGAAGGGCTTCAGTATGTACCCATATACAGTATTATTTTTAATGCCTGTGTTAAAATGTCCTTAAACTTACTGACAGATGAAAGAAATGATAAACAAATATTGCAAATAAAGACAAAAGAGTACAAAAAATTAACTGATCTTGAGTAAGGACTGACTAATATGCAGTTAATTTGTGCTGGATGTTATTTCCAGAATTATAACAGAAGTCTGAATGACATAGATGTTAGAATTACAATATACATACCAACATGGTCATCTCTGCCCCCCAAGTACTGTTACCTCTTTTGAAAGAAGTAGTGTAGTATAAATCAACAATCAGAATGGATTGTGTTGTATTAATGCCATAAGAAAAGAACAGAACTTTTGCGTATAGGACTGGCAAGCTAGAAAGGCATCTGGAAGAGTGAATATTTGAATATTAGTCCATGAATATTGGACTAATATCAATCCCATTCAGTTTGGAATTCAACTTCTTGAACCACTCACCCTTTCCCTTTTATCTCTCTTTTACGTCAGAAAGTAACTTGGGAGGGTGTTTTAAAAAAAGAAAGAAAAAGAAAATAAATGAAAAGCCCCAATGTCTTCCTTTCTTTTTAAGTCTGAATAATTGAAGCAGGCTTCCCTCACATGCCCCTAGACATAGTACCAGCATAATAAGAAAACCTCAGACCCTAAGAAGTCCCTCTAGATATACTTCATCCTTTTGTCTTTTGTATTTTAGAAAGCAGTACATTTTTTAAACATCCCCCCCCCCCCCCTTTTTTTTTTTTTACTTTTTCTTTGTCAATTCAAGGTCTTGTATATGCATCAAATCAGAAAACTATGTACTGTTGATGCAGTTGTAGTTGTAGTTAGTACTACTGTTCTGTGAACGTATAGCTTAGTATGCCATTCATTTTGCAATTGGTTTGAGATTGTCCTAAAAGACTGCATTCTGGGTTCAACTTATTCAGAATATAAAGTACTTATATTGGAGTACTGGAAAGACAAAATAATGGGAGGTGGCAGAGAGCCATCACCAGCAATCATTAACTTTGTAAGATGAAGGTAATTTTACTCATCTGCTACATAGATGGCATGTAGCAAACACATGATCATGAATGAGTTTCAGAAGGTGTCTGTTTCCAAAACATGGACTGTTTAATTTCCTATTTTAAGAAAAAATGACTAGAGAGGACAGAGTGCTGGTCTGGCAAAGTCAATGGTAGGAGTGCTGGTCTGCTACCTAAAGATACTGATCCAACCCAGAAATAATTGTGGGTTGAGTGGTATATGTTCAGAATTTTGTCTTTCTCTTGTTTTTCTTCCTCTTGAGGGACACTAGGAAAAGGAGGCAAGACTCAGGGGTATCTTCTCTTAGAGCGCTGTCAGAGTTGGAGGTTGGAGAGCTAAAGTCAGAACTAACTGGGTTGTCAGAATTAGAATGCACCTGAGAGTGTGTGTGTTTATGCATTCATTTATTTCATACATATATATATATATGAAACACTAAACTAGGAAAAATACAAGCCCCTATGATAAGCTAGAAGTTAATAAATAGGGCTTCTTCTACTGCCAACATCATGGCTCATGGAAGGAACAGAGTCATGTCATAGAATCATAAACCATTTTGCATTGTATGTGACCTTTAAATATCATCTAGTCCAAACCCCTCTCATGGGCAGGGACACTTTCCATCAAACCAGGTTGCTCAAAACCTCATCCAACCTGGCCTTCAACACTTAAAGGTATTGAGCAACTACAAGTTCTCTGGTTGAACACTTCCAGTGTCTCACTACCCTCATTGTAAAGAATTTCTTTCCTGGGTCCAATCTAATGCTACCCTCTTTCAGTTTAAAACTGTTGCCCCTTCTTCTGTCACTACAGACTTTGGTTAAAAGTGTCACTAACTCTATTTAAAGCCTCCTTTATATATTGAAAGACTGCAGTAAGGTTTTCACAGAGCCTTCTCTGCTCATGACTGAACCACAGAAACTCTCTCAGCCTTCCTTCATAGGGAGGTGTTCATTATAACAACTTTTGCATGAACAATGATTTTGGAGAATGCTATTTTTCCTCAAGTAGTAAATGAAATAGGCTGATCATCTGTATTAAGTTTAATTGCCTCTTTAAAATAATTACAGCTACAAAATCTACAATCACACATAATTTAAGTATACAGTTATTAAAGGATTTTATATATTAAAAAAAATAAAAATACATTTGCCAATGATGAATTGGACTAATATCAGTGGGAGATTTTAAAAAAAGAACTAATTATTTGAAGTAAGTACATATTTGTAAAGAACTGCAGAGATAATTTAACTTCTTAATTTGTATTGTTAAAAGAAATACCTAGAAGGAGAAAACAAATACTTAATAGTATACTGTAAATATATATTTTTCAAAGTATGTAAGCCAGTGACATGTTTATAATTTAGTGATGATATTAAGCATAGTAGCTATGGCCATAATCAGAATGAAATCTTACAATGTGAATTACCTTTGCTGGTGGAAAAATGACACAGGGTCAAAACATTATGATCTAAGTCATAATAAAATCTCTTCCTCTAAGCAAGCCATCCTGGTGGTGCTGCTCAATGTAACCATACAGTTTGATATGTTAACAAAGTCATGTAAGAAAATAATAGAAAGACAAGTGAAGCCTGAACAGTTAGTGAAGTCTCTTGCACATTGTCAATGTTGGCCATGTGGGGCTTTGCACTAGGCTGCTGTTATACCAGCATTTATATGAGAACTTTTCTCTCTGGTCAAAACAGAAGAAAAAAAATTGTGCATTTGAGATTTTCTTTTTCTCCCCAAACAGTTGTTAACAGTAAATACCCCAACTTTCAAAAAAATTTTTTTTTCCTCAAAGTTACTTAAAATCTGAGGAAGTTGGAATACTGCAGATTTACTGTACAACTGAAGTAGAATTAGGGGAGGGTGAGAGTCAATGCCAAATTCTAATCAGACAGGGATCACAAACTGCTTTTGAACAATTTCCCTCCTTTTCTACTTTTTACTTTTTTTTTTTTTATAGTGAAGCTTTTATGAATTAATGATGCATGTGTGATTCTTTTCTCTTAGTAGTACTGCATATGCATAATGTAAATGTCAGCTTAGGTGGCAAAGCCAGGGAAACAGTGTGTTTTGGTTCATTGCTTTATACCTCTATATCCTGTCTAAAGGGAGACAAACGAACTTGCATCTGCCCAGTTTGTTTATGTGGTTTTTGTTGTGCATATATATGCTAGGTGAAAAGCCAAAGTCGTGGTTCTCATTCGAAGTAGTTGTCTTTGACAGCTTCCTAAGATGCTGCCATTTATTTTGCATCAAAGTGCACGTCCTACAACAGTTATTCTGTTTGTGCAAGTGTGAAAAAGATATGATGACATTTAAACTGATAGAATATATGAAATGTAAAGAATGTTACTCTTATTACTCTTTTTTTTTTTTTCTCTTTTTGAAAGGGGTGAACGCAAATGTGCCCTTCTGTGCACCCTTGTGATTCATGACTGAACTTTTGAATTCAAGTTCTGAGTTCTAAATTTTATTCTTCTGTTTTCAGTAGCACTGTTGCAAATCTGGAGCTTCCTCATTAGAACTGATGAATTTAACTGAAGACCCTCTGTCAGAGAGTATTGCTTTTCTTGTATTACAGGTCAGAAACTGATGAAAAGTGGCCATACCAGTTAAGGTCCTTTTTGACTCCCCTAGGTAGAGTTAGTTTTAAAAATGTTGCTAAAAGTACCTTCCATTAATTACTGTATTTAGATTATAGGTGTGTTTTCCCACATCTTCAATTACTGATAGCCATTCTCCTTCTGGAACATCTACTTCCTTCTACTTTATGTCAGCATGGAGATTAGTTTCTTCATCTATGTTGAGTCTATCTATTGAAATAAGATAAACCAGACAAAGATAAACTGGAGGTAAACTTTCAGTATGTTCACCAAGATTTTGATGTTATTGGAACGAGATGCCTTTGAAACACTGTCCATGTAGACCAGTGTGTAACTGTATTGTAATGGCCTATGAATTGTGTACCTTGTAGGGCCTCTGATTGTTACTAGCTGACAAAGCAGTACAGAGCCTTAAAAATTACTCTCATAAGGAAGGAAGCCTGACTGCTGGGAATTTTTCTTTTTTTGTTTGTTTGTTTATATTGTATCCAAATGATAGCTTAAAGAACTTGGTGTGGCTACTCTTGTAGTAAGAACAATTTTCGTCCTGCATTTGTAGCTACATTTCTCTTTATACCAGTGCAGAAATTTACATGTGGCAATTTATTCTTAAAATATACTAAAATCTGGTGGTGTTTTCTGTTAGTTTGTTTGAATTCTGTTCAAGTTCATCAGGAATATTTTTGATTTGTGGAAAAGAGACGTGCTAATAATTCATGTGTAAGTTTTGGGTTCATCATTTGCCCCAGTTGGATGCAGTAAATATGACTAATCTTTTGAATTTCCAAAGTTTTTGTTTGTTTGTTTGTTTGGGGTTTTTTTCTCTGTTTCCACCCACCCCAGTTTTCACTTGAAATGACATGAAAGTTTTGGGTACTGGATTCTCAGTGACTCCTTCTGAACATATGGCAGGAATAGTCAAGAATATTTTCTTCATTAGTGCTTTATAGTGTAGATTTCAGCAATTTTTTTTGTAATTTTTACACCTACAATTCCATCTACCCATAGCCGTTGCAGAAAAACTCTGGTAAAGTTTATCCTGCAAGTGAATGGTACAAATCAGTGCCTAATGTAAATGCTGTTTTCACATCAGCTTAAGAAAATTATTACTTTATCTGCCTGAAATGTCATAACCTCGTATTGTGTGAAGGTGCTCCTCACCATGGCCTTGTAGACATAAAAGCTTAACCAGCACTCAAGTCATTCTCTTGATGTCAGCATACTTTAGCTTGTCAGATGCCTGCCTCATTGTGCTCTGACTTACAGCATTGTCATCATTATGCATTAAATTGGCAGTCTAAACCACCCTTAAAAATTGAGGATGGTAGGTACCTGCTCTGTTGTGAATGAAAACATGTGCCTGCATCATACCATCTCAGCTCTGCACCATCAGCCAGGTGAGTTTCACCGCTGGGCCATCACAGCAGGTATGGGGCTGGGGGCAGGAGGAGAGCAGGGGAATTAAAAAGAGAGAGGGAAATACTTTCAGTACCTCTTCTTCATGAGTATATGAAGTAAGCAGAAACACAAAGTGAAAACAGAAGAGAAAGTAGTGTACCCTTCAGCAGAAGTTAGGTATTTATTACTTTAATTTGTAAAGTAATTAAATTACAAGTATATGTGTACCTCAAACATGCAGTACAAATTACTTGGGTAGGTTCTTAAAGTCAGCATTATTAAGAAAGTGGTTCTGTATATAGCATTATCATGTGCTGACATTTTTATCTTTTTTTACCTGTAATTTCATAAGGTTTTTATCCTCTAGAAGAACCCGTATAGGCTGTTATGCACTGAGTCTAATCTCATGGAATAAAATCATAGCCACTTTTGCAAAAGCTGAAATACAAATTTATTCAGACTAGCTAAGTGAAGAAAATTTTGGGGTTTTGCTGGAAAGAGAACATATTGTACATCAGAGAACAAAATTATGTATCTGATTATTTGAGAATTTGCATAGAAATAAGAAATTATGCAGAAATCAAAACATAATGTTCATTGGAGTTTGGACAAGGGCATTAAAGAGACTTGAAGATACGCAAAGTAGAAAATGAAGGCAAAATCTCTGACATACTCTACTTTTATTGAGATTATGTCCAATAAAGAATTTTTTTTCTCTTTCTTTCCCTCCCTGTCCCCTTTTGCATGTGCCTCTGAAATGGAGCATTGCTATCCACAGTGTGTGAGACATTGTAATTTAAATACCAGTGATAGCACTGGGCCACATCAACAATTGATTTTAGTTTGGTTTTTAATGCATTTTTACCTTCCTGAAATGTTTGCTTATGCTTGCATCTATAAGCAGTGCTCAAGTGGATTTTAAGATAGGAAGGACTCCATCTCTATTTTTCTTGAAACACAGCTCATAGATGAAGTTTATGCTAAGGGAAGCAAGAAAGCTGTTAGCCTATAAAGTGTGTCTACAGTTACATAAAACATGGATAGCATAGATTTTCTTGCCCACTTATAGCAAAAGGATAAGAGAGTAACGCCAGAAGAAATTTTAAAGCCATGCACAGGCAAAGAGCTATCATATTATTATATACCACACAAGTGAAATATTTTGGAAAAAAATATTTAAGTCAAACTAGATATCATTTTGTAACTGTGCTTGTGCCATTCCTAAGAAAATGAACAGTATGATACTTGCCTTTGAGTTTCATAGGAGAAAAATGAGACAAGCTTTCTGAATTAATTTTAATCATGATGAAACTCATTTCTTGGGATGAGTACAAAGTAAGTGAATCTTCCTTTTTTTAGAAACCATTTTTATATCTTCCCATCACTGGATGTGATTTTGCTTATGGATGTCAGATGATCTTACAGATGTTAGACGAGCTTATTGCATAAGGAGAGACAATGTAGAAGAAGGTACAGAGTTGAAAGGAGAAGTGTTAATTGCTGAAGTAAAAGTGATGAGAATTCTGTGGGAAGGTATATAGGAAGGGAATGTGTACATGGGCCTTTGAATAAGGCAAACAAAAACTATGAATTTAAGAGAGGCATAATGAAGTAACAAGGCATTTAGAAAGGGAATGCAGTGCTAAATAATTATTCTGAAATAAATATAGGACGATGAGAAAAGTAAACATCAGACCTTAAAAAAACAAAACAAAACAAAAAGAAGATACAATAGACAGGTCTCTGTTTAAGCTCTCCTGCTGAAATGAAAAGCAAGTGACAGGTTATAGTGATGCTGTGAAGCAGATCTCAAAGGCATCCCTACCTCCCTGCACTTGCAGGGACTTTGGGACAGTGTAGTTGAACTACACTGGAGAGGGTCTAAATAGGATCAGACATCCTCATCCCTGAAAAACTTGAAGTCTTAACTGAAAGCCTTTGAGGATCTTCCTTTTTCTATGGGTTGAGTTTGAGATGACTATGAAGTATCTGACAAATGACTAATTAAAATAGATCAAATTAACTCTTGGCGTTAAGGACAACTCCATACTTAAAATGTTTGCAAAATCTTGTCCGAGGAGGAAAATTTATCTGATTTGACTGTAAGGCACAATGGACAAACTGACAGCCAAGTTAAGGGAGATCATTAAAAGGGAATCATACAACTAATTATGGACTATAAGCCTACAAGGTGATAAAGGACTTTCTCACAAAGCAAATTACCTGTTGACCTTGGTACAGTTAAATCATAAGAAAGTAAAAATATGGTTGCAGTTCATGAACACAGGTTTGTAATGGACAGGACATGAAGTCACCATGGAATAAGGAATTGCCAGTTAAAGATCAAAAGCAGAAAGGATTGCATTTATGTGGAGAAAAGGAGGAAGGAGAAAGAAAATAAACAATCAAAAGCCAAACAAGCTCTATAAATACAAACCGTGAAGTAATAGAAGTGAACCATTTTTAAAAACAGAAAATTATTTTTTAGAAGTGTAAAATAAATAATCAGTGAATCTCATTTCACTCCAACTATAGGACAGAAGTATAATTTAGTGGTAATTAAAAAAACACAAAAGCAGAAAATACTTCTTTCCCAGCCAATCTTCTTTACCAATAAGGCATGTGTATGGTACCTTGGAAAATGGATTTTTTGCACAAATTACATGACTCATCTCTATCCCTGGGGTGTGAAAGAGGGTGGAGAAAGAAAAATATTTCTTTATATTGGTTACAGTGATAGAGGAAAGGGAAATAATAACATTGTACTAAACAAGCCAGAAAAGTGATTTCCATTAGATAGCTGAAATAGCATTGTTATATAAGTGTATTGCACCAGATCTGCCACACAATTGTGTGAAAGTGCTGAATGTTTCAAAGAGGTTAAATTGAAGCACTAGACTTTGAAGTTGTTAATTATTTTCATTCAGAAGGTACCTAGAGATTAAATATTTCTTAGAGATGAATGCATGAAAACTAACATGCTTTTACTAAATGTAGATGAGGTTCTCATTGCATAGTGAATGATAATGGTAGATGTCTATCCAACGTAAGACAGCTCAACATTTCCATAAGAAAATGAACATTTTGGAGTCAGAGCGGATACCAAAGGTTTTGTAAAAGTGGATCTTTTTCACTGTTGGAGGGACACAGGCAAATGCCTGTTTTTCAGTGGTTTTCTCCAACTTTAATGGCTGTGGATGTTTTGCAATGAAAGGACATGAGCCAATATGCTGAGGTTATCTTCTGTGGCTTCCTGATCCTTTTCTGATTTGTCTTTCAATCTCTTGGCTAGCAGTCTAGAAATTGTTTTCTAGCTGCATTCCTCAGCTGCATACTACTTCATTCTGTCTTCAGTAGGAAAGTACTTTTCTAGGCCTCTGTGTCTGGTGGAAATCTTGCATTGCTTATTGGTCTAATCAATCCTGCTCTCTGCCTTGTCTCCTTAGCAACTTTCAAAATGACTGGCTGCTGTCAGTAGTAATTCCATTATTTCTCTCTGTCTTGTGACAATCTGTTGACTACACTAAGCGCACGTCACCTCAAAGTGGTAATAAGTGCTGCATTACCTTGTTAAATGGTTGGTTTGGCATATGGTTTCCAAGCAGACTTGACAAACTTCCCAGGTACACTCCTTTACAATTCTTCAATCTCTGGACGGATTGATTTTCACCAAAAATTGACTTGGTAAGCACGTCCTTTAAGTTTCTAAAGAACAGTTTCAGCATACAGAAGGATATGGATTTCTGTCCAGTAATGTTTGTCTTAATAGCTGATGAAGAAATTAAATTGTAAGTGTTAACATCTAAGACTTCATTAGCTCTTCTCCTGATCTTTGCTAATTACATATTAGTTAGTTGTTTCCAAGTGAGCTATGTATTGTTTTTCTTGATCTCTAAGAACACCGATTTCCTGATGTTTGCCTCAGATCTAGCTGCTGTTTTTCATGTTTGACATAAGCTTTATTCTTGTGACTGTGAACACCAGTGTTTTCCAGATCATTATATGCTATGAAATAGAACAGCTTTGAATCAATGCAGAAATATGAGATTTGAAGGTCAGATAATATTTGTACAAATCTTAACTGCACATAGTAGAACCCTTCTCTACCTTGACTGGAAAAAATGCTACAGGTACACAACAAAGGGCTTTTTTTTTTTTTTAAATGTATACAAAGGCTTCCTAAACTTGTGTAGTGCTTTGTCAGTTCATAAAAACACAGACTTCACTATTTAAAGTAGAAATGTATAATAAGTTTTGCAGTAGAATATTTGGGGAAGAATCTTTCTTTAAAAGACTTTTGCTCAATTTGCAGTACCGTGTGATGTTTATATTTTTCTAAGGTAACTGCTTTGTTTTACTTTTGGAGATTAGGATTAGACAAGGCATTCCAAAATCACTTCCCCCCCCCCCCAGTATGGTGATTTTTATGTGTGCTTTACTGAAATTCTCTATTCTATTTAGTCTGTTCAACCAGCTGATCTCAAGGCTTGTAGTTGTAAAGGAGAAGGAAGCACTGTCAATGCCAATAAGCAAATAATAAGCATGGTAAAATGACTGGATGTTTTCTCTTTTTCTTAATCAAGTCACCAAAACAAACCAAAACCAAAACAAGAAAGTGTTTTGATGCAGCACATTGTGGTGTTGTATTGTAAAATGTATTCTGTTAAGAAAAATAATAATACTACATATCTGGAAATGCATTACAAAACATTTAGACAGGCAATTCTAAAACTTAGCTTTATAATAAAGGTTCAGCTTTGTGTACATCATCTTTGAAATGCATCTTTTGGTGTACCTGTTTTCGTACTTCAATCTGTTCATAAGTGAGAAATTTAGTTCCACAAGGGAGAATTCATACAGTATCAATTCCATAGCTGTGTAAATCATTGCAGTATCATCATCTCTTTGATTTTTTTTTTTTTTCATTATACTGAGATGTCTGATTTGTGGGCAGGAGGAGAATTTCATATTAAATGGAATAATTCATTAACAGAATGGTCACTTATTTTCTCTCCAGCAGTTTGGATCTAGCTGACCGTTGTTTATTGCTTGGCAGATGTTGATGAGGGTATGTGTAGGACCTACAGAGCAGGCAGTAGATTGTGCACCACTGTTGATCCTGATGCACCTTTCTTACAATCTTGTAGAAGAGGCCACAGGTTCACTGACTGTAAACAGAACTTTTTTCTTGCTCAGTGAACTTGGTGCCTTCCTTCATATTGAGTATGGGCTATCCCGGAAAGGCAGAAGCTTTGTAATACAGACAGATAGAAAGAGAAATGATGAGGAGTCTGATTTTCTACAATCTGTTGCATAAATTATGTGTGCTCAGTCACCTTCATGTTCAGACAGTTATTATTTTTAGTATAATAATTCTTCACGTAAATAGTCAAGCAAAAGTTCAGTTCTGAGGAAGCCTTTGGCATTACACCTAGAGATTAAAATCTGTATTCTAAGTAACATGGTACAATCAGGTTTTGATTTGCACTCTATTGTATGTATAACTTTATTTACCCTGAATATGCAATGTAGAAGAAGAACTTAAAATATTTATTAATAACATATTTACAGATGTTTACATTTCTTTACTGCAGCATTCTTCTATTGGACTTTAGTTTCAAGGTATCCAGTTCTAATTTAAAAATTATCCTGGTTGTTATTTTATAAATTATATACATCATCCTGCAACACATTCTTGAAAGCAATTGGACCTGAACACAAAAATAAATCACTGAACAGAACATTGTGTCAAAGATTGTTGTACAGAGAGAGCTCAGTTCACATCCACCAGCTCAAGTAAAGCTTAATAATGTGCAATTGTTCTAGCTGGTGTGCTTGTCTGTTGTGACAGACTAACGGTGCTTTGCCTTGTAACTCCTGAACATCAGTCCTTCTGAAGAAGAGAATTTGGGTTCACTTGGTGTGTGCTATGGCTACACTCTATTGCTTTCTGCCAGTAATTTTGAGTATTTTGCTGGCTACTTCTGAAATTCTTGGGGCATGGAGCATTTTCAATCTCTTTCTGCTTCCTTTTTGTGTACTTGAAATGCCTAACATTTGTTAGTAGATCATGGATCCATTCCTATATGCATGCCTAAAAGGGAAAGAAAAAATGTTTTAACAAAATGATAGGGTGAAAGTCTTAAGTGGTTCTTTTAAGTTACAGAGGTTTAGTAAAATGACTTACAAAATGAAGCACAATTTTGAAATAGTATTTTTCCAAGAATTCATGAATTTACAGATATTCTTGTTTTGTTTAAGCAATAATATGGTTTGGATAAAAAGTAACTCTAAATTATTCATCTAGCAGACTCTATAACTGTGTGGGATCTTTTAAAGATTATATTCAAATTGCCTGTTGGACCCTTTAAGGAAGGAGGGTTAGAAGTCTGAATTTACTTTCATAGAAATTATTTTGTCTCCTTGTTCACAGTAGATCAGTTTATCAGTGGTATAGGCCTAAATTTAAGTAAACGTTATTGCTGGTATCAGGGTTATTGTTTCTCTTGATTTTTTTGTATTCATGTTGTTCAGTTTGACTTCTGTTCATGAGCTCATATGGCTTTTGTCCATATGGGTAATAGGATTTCGTTTGAGCCTTTGCAGCTTTCCACAGTTCATTGCTTCAATCACATAAAACTTGCAACTACTGAGGGGGGTTGCAGTACACCTTTGGTTATGCACTAAGTCCATTCCATATCTCCACAGAGTCTTGTTTTCATAGAAAGCTCTGCTGTAGTAAATTTTCTCTGATTTGCACTGTGAAAACAATAGCTTTCTATGAAAAATACTTTTTTTTTTTTTTTTTTTTCTGTATGAAGCTTTTTATATGGCATTTTTCTCTTGTTTCACTATGTTCTAGGAATGGAGAGCTCAATTCAATTGCCTCAGCATAGGTGCCTAATGTCATTTGATACAGCCTTAGTTTTTGCAATTCTGGCATAGCAGATAGGATATGGGACCTCAAAGAGACTCATCCTGGGGTGCAACCTGTAGTCCAGGCAGGATTACCCAAAGGCCTCACAAATGGCAGTTAACCTCAGCAGAGGGGCTGGTAACCCATGATCACCTTTCCTGTAGTTATTTTTGAATTGAGTATTGTGAGAAGATGACATGAAAAATTAAGAACTGCTGTATTGGGTCTGACTGTCCTGCCCCTGACAATTGCCAAAGACAAATGATCAGAAAGGAAGGATCTGAACAAGGCAAGTGCACATTACCTACCATGGTCTCACAGTACTTTTCAGAAACTGTGGGTTTTTTGAGTAATCTCAGTGCATTTTTCTGAGCTGAAACCATGTACACATTTAGCAATTGCAGGATTATTTCACAAGGATGTCAACAGCTCAGTCAGGTACAAAAAGCCCCTTTCTTTAGTCTGCATGCAACTTCACTCAGTCACTTCATCTGCTGCTCCCATTTGCTTTAATTCACCCCGCCTATGCTATCCAGGATTTTAGAGTTTTCCCATTCACCCCCTCAGCTCTGTATTTTCTGGACCAAAGAGTTCTGACAGGTGTCCTTGTTCCCTATGCCATTCATGGAATCATGGTGTCATAGAATGGTTTGGGTTGGAAGGGACCTTAAAGATCATCTTGTCCAACCATCCTGCAGTGAGCAGGAACATCTTTAACTGGATTAAGTTGCTCAGAGCCCCGTCCAATCTGACCTTGAATGTTTCTAGGCATGAGGCTTCTTTGCACCTGGTTGTCTCTCTTGCCCTTCTCTGCCTTTCCAATTCTTCTGTATCCTTTTAACAAAGGGGAACTAGAGATGTTCACAATATTCAAGACGCAGGTGAACCATTGCTGTTTATTGCCCAGTCTTTCAGTCTCATAAAGTCCTCTGCAGTTCTCCCTAATTGACCATTTTCTTTAATACTTTCAATTTAGTATCATTAGCAACTTCCATTGCCTCCTATGATCCAGAGAAGGGAATAAGCAGTATTGAATGTGTTAAGCACCCCAGCTATCTTAGGGAATCTGTCAGTGATCTCTATAGGGAGAGCTTACTCTCTGTACTTTTCTTTTTCTTTTTTTTTTTTCTTTTTTTTTTTTTTTCTATTTTATGTAATTAGTCACTCACAAAGGGATTTCCCATCCTATGTAACATCTCTCTAGTTTGCCCAAATTCTTTCAATGAAGAACTTCAGAAAGGCTTTGGCACATGCTGCTACAGCATCCTTGTATCCAGGTTGGTACTTTACATCCCAAATGAGTGGTCTATTAGAGGGATGGAAAACCTGATGTGTTGTCAGACCAGGTGTGGATCATGTGTCCTTGGCTCGTTTAATTCTTCATCAGTGACATGAAGAAGGAGATTCAAGGCACTTTCATCATGTCTGTGGAGGACAACAAGTTGTGGAGGAGGGGGCTGACAGTGACCTCATGAAACTAGGTAGATAACTTAGTCTTGAGACCGGGATGGAAAACTCTTGCTGTTGGTACATCCTGGGCACTTGCTGGCTGTGGAGCAGCACTGCTGAAACTTACCTGAAGGTCCTGATAGACAGCAACCTGAATGTGAGCTGTCAGGATGCCTTGGTAGCCAACAGCATCCTGGGTTGCCTTAATAGGAGCACAGCCAGTAGATTGAGGGAAAAGTTTGTTCACTTTAATTCAGTGCTCATTAGATTATGTCTAGACTACCATGCACAGGTTTGGGGGACACCTCAAGACAGGAAAGACATTGACAAACTGGGCCAAATTCAGCAGAGGGATCCCCAGGCTAGTCAATGGCAGGAACATTTGCTCTGTGAGGAGAGGCTGAGAAATGGGGCTTGTTCAGCCTGGAAATGATTTAGGGGGACCTAGCAGCCACCTTCTTCTGTCTGTGAGGAAGTTACCAAGAAGACCAAGGCCGGCTCTTTTGCTGAGGTCTATTGCTAGAGGTGACTCATTAACTAAGAGGAGATACTTTGACTTGACTTAAAGGGAAAAAAAAAAGTTCACTGTATTGTAATTTAGCAGTGGAAAAGATTGCCTGGATATGCTGTAGGATCTTCATTCTTGGAGGTTTCAAGAGCCAGCTGGACAAAACGCTGAACAACCTGGTCTTGAAGTCTGATCATCTGACTGAAGCAGATCATCCTGATCTGCTCCTTTAGTTTTACATAACTAAAGAACAGGTAAAAATAATGTTATTTCTGTAAGGGTTTCTAGTTTGGAATAAATCCTTCTCCCCTGCACTGTAGGAGTATTATATCATCTTCTTTTCAAAAGGAAAAAAACCCCAATCAACTCTATCATAAATGCTACATACTTTGCATAATTATTTTTGTACTGGATTTACATATACGTGTATTTCTGCTGAAAATAATGTATTAAAAAATCTCCAATGATTCTTTACACAAAACTCAAAAGGTATAGGAAAAGCTTGGAGGTTTTCATGTCAGGGGCAGTTTCTAGTGCCGGATATTTATACTTTTCTTTCCAGAGGTTTTGAATAACTTTGTGATTATGTAGCATTTCACTGATGAGCTTGTTTGTTGGTATATTTATTCTGCATCTCAGATGTAATTCATCTTACCTAATTTTAGCTACCTGAGAAGGTAGTCATTTAGTTTAAAATAGTTGCCTAGGCACTTGCTATAGGTAATAGAGATGATTCCTCCTCTCCCCAAACATGAGTCATTCTGTCTGCCTTAGAGGCTTGTCTTGTGATAGAATTAATCACTCTGCAGAAGCACCTATTTTACCCTACTAACTAGGAGGAGACTATAGGCAGCTAGCTTGTATTGGACAACTAGTTTTATATGCTTATTTTGCAAATCTCTACATCCAAACTTATTCTATATTTTGTTTCTCTTCCCAAACATCACTGAAACACCTTGTAAGAAAAGAAGTGTGCCAAATGGAAAAAGAAATTAAATTCCTTAGATCTTTTAAGACAGATCTGGCTGTTGGTAGCTGATGCAAATTTCCATTTCTGCGTAGTATTTTGGAATGTATCCGAGCTGGATCCCAAAGTGCAGATATATACCTGGGCATGATGACTCGTTTGAACCACAAAATCAATAACACAGGTCTCTCTCTTTTTCTAGATACACAGAGTGGTTTGTTTGCAGGGGGTGGTGAAGTGGTGGTGCTGGGTTTTTGGTTGTGAGGATTTTGTGTGTGTGTTTTTCATCTTCCCTGTTGCTGGATATCTCACAGGAAACATTACATCCCTACTTACTTAAGTCCTGGAGTCTAGTGACCACCTGAGAGTTGTCAACAAAAGACAGTGAAGCAACATTTCATCTTGAGCCATGGGATTCTTACAGTATACTAAGAGCTAAATTACTGCAGAAAGTGCTTACACTTCTATTAAGCTTACTTTTGTCTTTTCTTTTGTAAGCAATAGTAAGAATTATTGGTTGATCCACACGCAGTATCTCTATTTCACAGGTATCTTTGGGAAACTATGTGGAAACGGTAGAAGTGATGTGCAAGTCTCCAAATGTGTTTTGGAATTTCCTTTTCTTTTGCTTCTCTTTCTTGATTACTATCTAGACCCAACAGATAGATGTTGGATACATGCCTCTTTTCTTCTCCCTTGGAAATACATCAGTCCTCTTCAGGACAGATCAGATACCTGAGATTTTATCCACTTCAGATTAAATCAGATGATATCTCAAGTGTTACTTCTTTTCTTTCAGAAAGTAATTGAAAGAAAGTTCTTTCTCCTAGAAGTGGAACTGAGCATACTTCACACAAAAGTCATGTAATTCTTAAGTCCATCTTGAACTCATGGCTAAAGGTGATGGTAATAATAATGCTTAGTGTTCAAAGACTGCCTGTAGCTGAACAATGAAAGCAATACTGGATCTGCTCACTATATAGAATGTATCAGATGGTTTAAGGTATAAGACAGGAAACAGCCATCTGTGTAGTGAAGATTTATCTTTGGTGGGTAGAAATGTAGTAAGTGTTAAGTCAAGAGGATTCATTAGAATAACTTTTTTTGGGGATTGTATGTTCAAACATCTGTAGCAAATTCTAACACTAATAAAGGAAATGGATAATCATCAATACAGCAAATGTGAATAGCTATTTCTAGATTTGTACAGTCTTTGCATCTAGTATTTTCATTTGGTAAATCTTGCAGATGTTTTCAAATCATAAAACAATTAATTATTTGTTGCCTATTTTAGATGATTTGTGAAGGGGGTTTTTGTTGTTGTTTGGTTGCTTTTTTGTTCTTTTGTGGTTCTTTTTTTGTTGTGTTTGGTTGCTTTTTTGTTCTTTTGGGGTTCTTTTTTTTGTTGGGGTTTTTTCTTTTTTTCTTTTTTTTTGAAAGTGAAGGGCGAAGGAGAAAATAATCTTCAATAATAAATGGCCATAAAGAGATTGTGTAGTTCAAACTACTTCAGTTTTAAGTCACTTTGAAGTGTATGAGGAGGCTTTAGAGCTGTGAGCATCCACTGCTGCTCCTAGCTGGCTTTACTGCAGACTAGTAAATTCCCAGTTGAATCTCTTTTTAGTGCATGTTTGGACCAACAAGCCCAAAGTCTCTTATGAAATAGCACTATCAAATAACTTAGGAGTAATGCTTTTGAATAATTTATTTTGCAGTCAGAAAATAATTTTATTTGTTAAATTCTGTGCTTGTTTGATTGAGCATTTTGAATTCAGTAGAGATCTGTGTATTATGGTTTTATTATAGTTTTGCCTTGTCTTTTCTTAACTTGTATAGTCCTTAGGCCAGTGGGTCCTCAGTTGCAGTGGAAGGCTCTAGATGCTCCAATAATACAAATAATAATTTTGCTGATATGCCCTGTAGAATATAAACACTTCCAGAGCTTCCACTTTTTTGAGAGACTCTTTTTTATAATGCAAACAGAAAAAGATACTTTCCAGAAATACAGTTCTTGGAAATGCCTGAACTGGGGTGTGTGTGTGCTTAATTATGAGACAGCTGCTTGGATGGAGTATTTCAACCCAAACAGTGAGCCTGTGAAAAGTGTTAAGTGGCTCAAAATAGGATCTTAAAATGAGAAGTGCCAAGCACTGCTAGCTCTGACTCTAACTAAAAGAGAAATCTAGAAAGAAAATTGTGAAACTTCCTCACCAGCTTTTACACTGTGAAAAAAATTAATTCTGCCAGAACTGTTTTTGCAAACTACTTCCAGCAAACTTGAGTCCCTGCTGTTACTGACTGCGTTCCTAGAAGCTGTGATGTCTCAGGTCTGCACTGCGCACCTTCCCCCTTCACACTGGCTCTGTTATGGGAGGCAGCACCTTTCATCTTGGTTGAAGGTGAGAGAGGGAAAGAGAGGCACAGGGATGAGTGGCACCTTCCTTCTTGCTTTCCTGACTATGTCCTTGGTCTCCTCCACAGTATCACTGAATATATTTCTGGCAGTACATCCCTGAATGCGATGTTTCCTTGACTTGTGCAAACTTTTTTTAGGATTAAGAAACTCAATGTGTAATTTGATAGGATGAGCTTGTAGATACAATCATAAATGCAACTTAGATTCTGTAGATAGAAGTAGACTAGAGCATCCCATAAATACATTCATATAGTGTTCATGTAAGTAGTTAAAGCTAGGTAATGTAGATAAATGAATCAGACACTGGAAAATGTGTATACCTTTCAGCAATTGTGTGCATGTCTTTGCATGTGCAGTGAAATTATTTGCTTTGAGTGGATGTTGTTGCTGTTCCACCTGACAGTGGAAAGGAATTCAGTGGTGTCTTAAATCAATCTTGCAATGAAAATGAGGGACAGCAGTTGTTATACTACTTCAGTTTACCCAGCAAGGTTAACTTTAAGGACTTAGACATTGCAGTAATTTGGCACTGATTCTGTTGAACACTTGGGCAACAGTTCTCGTTTGAAAATAATAATGTAAACAGAAGGAATGGTTTAAAGAAGTCAATCTGAATGAAGACTGGGATAGGATGTTACAGAAGGATATATACAGAATTGAAAATATTGATTTTTTTTCTGTTACCACTAATTGATTTAGGAAAATAGAGTTACACGGTGTATAATAAAATTATAGTACAAATAAGTCACAGATGATTTTCAGTTCTATGCAACTAGCTGCTTTAAAACTAAGTTACTGAGGGGAAAGCTAACTTGCTTCTTACGCCTAGTTGCCACTACAGTGTCATTTATTGTTTCTGATATCATAGCACATCCTTTCATAATGGGTCTGTTGTTCAGCAGACAAATAGTTTTCAGGCATATGGTCCTGTCAAAGCAAACAGACCCCTAAGAATAATAAAACAAAACAAGATCAAACCAAACCATAATTTTAGACTTTTTAAAAGAATTATTTCAAGTTCACTCACTTGTAGGTGTAATAAAAAAAGTAATTATAATTAAAGGCCACTGTAATGTTGATATGTTAGTTCAGATATTTGTTCTCACTGAAAAAAAGGTCTAGTATCTCCTTTCTGGGAAAGTTTGTAGCTCTTCAGGCAACGCATCCCTGATACTGAAATAAGAAATTTAACTGAGCTTCAGAAAGTGCTATGGGACCATTCCCTGAGGTAAATTACTGTGCACTTCGCTGTTTTAAGAATCAGTTAACTAGTCTGTTGATGCCAGGTGAGGTTACTTTTCACTTGTGGTCTTGTAGGAAAAAAGTCTGTGAATAAGCAAAACATTCTTCATAAATACAGTTCAAACCACTTTCTGAGTCTCCTTTATACTTAAATCTATTCAGTTTGTGTTTAGAGAAATATATGTTTTTGGATTAAGCAACAGCAGAATCCTTATGTTAGACTGCCTCCCATCTTTTATCACTTAGCAAAATTTATTTAAGTGAATGTATTCTGCACTTCCTACCTTGTACATTGTTACTGGCACTTGTTACTAACTTCTCTCTGCCATTTCTATATGCCAGTCTAAGTGCTCCTGTTGATATTTAAGATGCTATATGCTCTGTTGCACTCTGTCATCTTTTGTACACTTTGTAGTCTTTCTAAGTATTAACATATCCATTAGATTTTATTTTGTACATTCCAGATCAATTAGTTTCCTGAAAGAAAGTTTCAAAGTCCCTTATCTGTCGGGACCAAAGGATGAGAAGTTCCGAGCTGGTTGTGAAGGTGGGCAGGAGTTCTTAAATGAGCCTTAAAACAGTTGGCTCTGAGGGAGTTATGCAAAGGCTTAGATTTGTCTGTGCTTTTTCTCCACAGTTTTTGCTATCATTTAACATTTTATCCACCTATATGTGTTAAAAATAAGAAGGAAAAGAAAGGCTTCATATAACCAATCTATTACAAGTCTTGCAACTGATGTGTTTGTATACACTATATTTTAAGCATGCACTGGATGTGTATAAATATAACACTATAAATTAGTGTGACAGAGTGAAGATGGAAACTATTAGAATAATTACAGTCTTATACAACTTAAACATACATATTTTTATTCTTTTCTGTCAATTAGCTTTCTCCTGGATAATATAATTTTGGCTAGAAATAAACTAAAATAGGAGATATGTACTCTGTAGGGACAGGGGGTTCCGTTGAACAACTATGTGAAGAGATTAGTAATTTCAGAACTTCCAGACAAACTGAAAAGAAAATGCAAATGACTTTTCTCTCTAAATCATGAAATATAACACAGAAGTAGACATATAATATCTTATTTTATGTACGTTACTGTAAATTGCTCAGTTAATTCCACAACATCTGGCTATAGGTTTTCAACTAAACAAATTTAGAAGAATTGTCATCAAGTTCTCATAATGGTTGTCATTGTCAGTTTAAGTGTATTTCAGTTAAATCCAAACTTTCAAACTTGGTTTGTGTATGTAAAGTATACTTTGTTAAAAATTATGCAATAATGCAAGGAAACCTGTCTCTGCTTTTTGGCAGTCAGATCCAGAGACAGTTTTCTACTTTGCTGTCTTTTTTTTTTTTTTTACAGTTGTGTTTCTAATGGACTTATTAGTTGATTAGTTGTGGAGTTCCATCAGAAATTCCTTTCAGCATTTATTTCTATGAAAATCCAAATTCCATGCTTGGGACCATTTAGAATATTCATCTGTATGGAGTTTACAAATATAGTTAGGATTGTATTGATGGAATTTCTGTTTTGTTTTATCTATTAAATTGTATGTACTGTCATATATATAAAAAATTTTGACTCTCGGGAGAGCTGGATTGAAGCTTGATTTTCTTTAGATTTCTGTTGTATCTTAGGTGAGATACCTTGTGTCTTTGTACCTCTGCCCCTCTTAAGAAGGGAAACGTAGCATTTTCTTTACTCAGGAGTGCTGGCATGGCTGATACAGTAACACTCCTTATAACACCCTTCTTCCCTCCCAGTGTTAAGATAATGGGATAGGGCATATAAATTACTTAGAGAAAGTTTTCTAGCATCTCAGATGCACAGTTTCAGAACTGCTGTTGAATTTTGTGAAGGAACTAGTCAGGTCCTTACAAATGTGCCACCTCATTTGAATGTTTGTTTTATTTTTGTTTGTTTGGTTTGGTTTAGGTAACAGAAGAAGTTTATTTTTCATGTTTATTTAGCCATGACGTTTTTATTGTATCCTTTGTGCTTCTATATACTTGTAATTTTAGCTGTATATTTCCATTCACTCATCACTATTTTTGGAGTTACAGTTCTATGAACAATCACACACACAAAGAAAACTATGGCATTGGTACTAAGTCCATGCATATCCTAAAGCAGAACAGTGTGCATAACATGTTGCTCAGTCTTCACTCTGACTTCATAACCTTCTATTTACCATTGCTCTTGTATGGACATTTCATGTGTCTTTTGATCTAAAGGCTGTATATTTTTCTTATGATAAATGTTTATTTTATTTACAGAAAAATAAAATTCATATACATTCATATTGATACAAAAAGAACATTTTTTTGCTCTTGTAGACTTTAACTAAAACTTCTTCACTCGCCAATACTCAATTGTGACTGTTGAATAACTTGCTGATTAGGTGAGGGAAAGTGAACTGTACTTATTATACCAAGCCCAGAAAATGCAAATTGCTGTACAGATATGACTTTAGAAGCACTATATTGGGAGCAGTAAGCCCCTTGGTTTTAAAAGCATATACAGTCAAAACTATCCGCAGGAAAGCAGGTACTAACCCACTTGTTTAATTCTAATTTTTCCACTGGTGATGAAACTGGAAGAGCCAAAGTATCTGCCATATTGAGCTCAACTCCAGAAGGTCATGTGGAAAGAACATTTCTCAAGGAAGCAAAAAGTGGTCAGTAACAAGAATAATTCTTTGAAGGGGGTATGGAGAGCCACCTTTCACCTGGTTGTCAACTTCAACAATGGAGATTACTTGAAGGACGTGACTCTGGAGTGGTGGACAACTGACTATCACGACAAAGTGGAAGACTGGTGTGGATATCCAGTAGAATCAAGTGCTGAGGTGGAGTTCCCATGTAAGAAATAAAAAGGATTTTGCACTTTGGCAAGATAAATGTGAAAACATAGTAAGCAGATCAGAAAAAGCTTAAGAAACAAGAAAAGGCATAAAAAATTAATGAAAACTTTTAAATATGTGGAGCAAGAAGCTTGTCAGTGAGTGTGTAGCTTGCCAGTCGTAGTCTGTCCTATGGGACGGTTAGTGAATTTTGCCATTTAAAAACAAATGACAGTATGGAGGCTAAATGGATTTGGATACCAGAAGCACTTTCATCACACATATATGCAGTTTTAAGAATTACATTATTTCAGTCTTCCATGGGAGATATTACTTGATCCGGGAGAAAAACTCGGTTAGTGCAGTGATTCCTTACACACTTTCCCTTTTCCATAGGGGACAGAGCAAAGTCAGGTTGGTCAGCACAACATTTCCAGACGGGCTGTGTGCAGTCCCAGTGTGGGGTCATGGGGTCCCCTGGGTGCTTTCTGGTGTTATCAGGTCCTAGTTATCTAGTTATCTAGTTATCAGGTTATCTAGTGTTGATGAGGTGGTTCCAAATTCTGATGCAGGGCGATGAGGTTCTCAGCTCTCTATTTTTACTCTGGTTTCTCACAAAATTAAGTATCCTTAGTTACAGGGCTGAGCAGGGTATACCATGTTGGTGATTAGTCCTGTCAGATGGTAATCTTTTCTGATTTGTAGTTGCTGTGATTGCTGCTCAAAATCTGCTTGTTCCAGATACTTCTGGATATGTTTGCACTTTTTGATCAACAGGCTGTTCACATAGTTTTCCTATCTGTTTTCTTCAGCCCACAAAAACTATTCTGTTCTTCAGGACAGGTGGTTGACTGTATTTCATCTGTTTTTGCCACAGTAAATTGCTGGTTGACATTTACTGGCTTATGTTAACAGCTGTCCTCTCTAGACATAACTCAAGCTAACTGCTCCAGAGAGTTAAGAACAACTAAGGCTTTTTTTCATTGTTCTTGGCCATGATATATGTTCAGGGAGTGTTCCATACCACAACATTCTTTGTGGGGATGCCTTAGGGTCTCAAAATATTGTAAAGAGTTTATGAAGCCAAAAAAAACCCCCATAAATAATGGATGTTAAAAATCCATGTGAATAAATGTAAAATGATGTACTTATGGAGAAGAAGGAGAATACAACAGCCCAACTTCACCTATAAAATGGTGGATTCTGAGCTCTTTTTACCACAGAGGAAACTGATGTGGGATTTGGTACTTTTTGAGGGACTTGGACTGTATTCATAAGCCCATATCAAAAGAGTGAGGAGATGAGCAGACAGTTCCCTTTAGAAATGCTGCTGCCTGTCCACCAGACAGCTCTGCCAATATCACACCAGTGAGATACTGTGTGTGAAGAGTGAGAAAAGCTTGGCAGTCACTCCGTCTGCAGACACACCTCGGCTCCTCAGGAAGACGTTAAGGAAATGTTTGATTGTCATGCTCGTCTCAGGCTGCGGAGTTAGATCCAGCCATTTAAAAGTGAAGCCATCCTTATACCAGCAGGACCCTTCTTCAGCATGTAGTGAAGAAGCAAGGGGACTTTGTGCTCTTCTACCAGTTCTCCATTTAAGGGATACAGCCATGAAAGGAGTCTGAGAGCGACTGCTGTCTTGGTTCCCTAGTGCAGCCATAACTGCCAGACATCATTTGTGCCTCTGCAGGTTAGTCTGGAGGTACACTGCACAGTGTTGCATGGGGCTTGGAAGTATGCCTTCTGCTGTCTGGCTCTGATACAAGAGTGAGATGTGAAGCAAAGAGGATCTGTGCAATTCAGTATGATATATATATAAGTAAGCTCCTTAACTGTAGGAATTAGCAAGGAAGTAGATTAGTCCTGAGATTACACCAATACCAGAACTGTCTATCCTCCTTCAGGTTCAGAGCCATGGGAAACATTAAGAGTAGTCAGCATGAATCAGTCTGCAATTTAAATTTAAAGTAGTAGTAATAAACAGCCTATTTTGGCACAGAGTATTAGTGGATTGCTTGCCTCAGACTCAAAGGGCTGTGCTTTTGCCTCCCTTTTTCTGTTCTTTGTAGTGAACATATGTCCTTGGGTGTTGTTGCTGTTGACCTCATCACTTAGATTGCAATTTTTTTTTTCTCTTATTACTGTTGGTGGAAATTGCTTAGTCATGATGTGTGGTGGGATGGCTCTGGCCAGCAGCTAAGCCCCCACCTGCTTGCTCATTAACCCTTCAGAGCAGGATGGAGGAGAGAACTGGACTGTGAAAAATGAGGAAAAAACCTCTAGCAGGTCAAGATGAAGGCAGTTTAGTAAGTGAAAGAAAAAGTAACAAGTAGGTGCAAAAGCACTCATTCACCACCAGCAGACTGGTGTCCAGCCAATCCCCAGGCAACAGCTACTTTGGAGTAACTACCCCCAGTTTTATTGGCGAGCATGACATTCTACAGTATGGAATATCCCTTTGGTCAGCTGGGGTCAGCTGTCCCAGCTGGGTTTTCTCACAGCCTTGCTCAGGGCAGAGTGAGAAACAGAGAAGTCCTTACTGCAGTGCAAACACCATTCAGCAGGAGCTGAAACACCATTTTCATGACAAACTTAGACACAACACCACCATATGAACTTCTATTAAAAAATTAACTCCATCGCAACCACACTTAGAACATGATATCACTTACATTTTTGAGTTACTCTAGTCAATAAAAGACCAATGAACAACAACAACAACAACAAAATAAATAAGAAAGGAACACCCCATGTTATGTTAGTATCACCTACTCTTATGGTATCTACGTTATACGAGAGTTTAAGAATTCACTGTAGGAGTGTTTCTGGCTGTTGTTTGTAGATGTGCATTTTAGTCTGCATGCTTGAGGATATTGGCATCATCACTGAAATAAGAACTCCTGTTCCCTTGGTAACACCAGCAAACAATATTCTCTTATTGGAGTCCATGAATGGAATAATTTTGCTTGATTTATGAATAGACTTTTCAGCAACACTGAAATAAATAACTGTAAATCCTCATGCTGAGATCTCTAAAATATTGACAGAAGTACACATTTTTATGCTGGTTTCTCTTTGTGATCGTGTTGCTGACTCCAACTGTGAAATATTTTCAGAAGAATTTTAGAAGGTTGCTCAGTTCTCAGCTGGTGCATGTTGGCTGTTTAGGGTGAATTCGTACAGATTAGGTAGGTGGTTTCAGTCCCAATGAAGTAGGAATACATTTCAGGCCAGCATGTGGTTTATCTGTCCTGATGAATCACTCACTCAGTTACTATAATATATTGACAGACAAGGGTGCTGGGAGCAGTTAACTGATGCATCACACTCTCTTCATGGTTTTGGTCTGACCTTTAAATCTTCATGCAGCCAGCAGTGGTGCTGACTCAAGTCTGAGAGAAAAAAGGCAAGGAATGTACAATTGAGCCATCTTTCTCTTGTCTTTTTTTCATGCTGTAGCTTTTCTGTCATAAACAATTCTGCTTATGAGCAATATCAATGTTAAAATAATTAAAAATATTTTAGAGGTTTTTTTGTTGTTGTTTTGTGGGGGTTTTTTGCTTTATTTTAAGGAGGAAGGCTGTATAGTAATTCAAAGAACTTGAAATTCTAAATATTGTAGAGAAAAGCAAAATTGTCTTGTGTTATGACATATTACTTGTTCAAACCAGTATTTATTAGGATCATACTGAACTAAATTTTTCAAAGTGGTGTAGATGGCTTAAGATCTAGGTGAGACTTGAGGTTTCATATGGTTTCCAGTGTTCTTACACTGGTTAAGGTAGACAGTGGTAGGAAAATATTTGATGTTTCATACTGACTACTCTGTGCCTATGACCCTTCATTTTACTTCTTTCTGGGGGATTAAGAAAATAGACATGTATTAATCAGACTCAGGGCAGAACTAGAGAGTCCCTGAGAAGGAAAATTTTTTTCCTATTGAGCTGTAGTCTTTTGGATTGTTTCAGGAAATGCCTTTTTGAGTCAGGCATCTATGGAAGAGAGGGAATAGAAAATTCCATATATACTGACTGCATATATGCCAACAATTGTGGTTTCCATTTTAGGTATTACATATTTATCTGTAGGACTTCAGGGTAGGTAAGTCAAGGAGAATGCTGGGAGAAGTTTGCCAATATAGCTTCTCTTCAGTCAGAAGAAGATTGTTGTCTTTATTCCTTTACTGTGACATTTGGGAACTTGTATATCTTCTACAGTGTTTCTGCAAAGAGCAGGAGGGGGGAAAAAAAAAAGGAAATTTTATGGTTTACTGAACCTGAGCTTAGCCTAACATTTAAATTCTCTTTCATCCATTAGTGGCCCTAATTACCTAAATAGGATGGTTGAAATTGTAGAATCACAGAATGTCCCAGCTTGGAAGGGACCTCCAAATGTCATCTAGACCAACCCCCCCTACAGTAAGCAGGGACATCCTCAACTAGATCAGGTTGCTCAGAGCCTGAAATAACTGAGCATGCAGCAGTTCAAGTCAAAAAATTACCCAAGAGACAAGCTCACCTGTCCTAGTGAACAGGGACCTAGGTGAGTCTATGGGTAAAGAACAATCCCAGAACGAAAACAGAGCCTTGCTCTTTGGAAAGCCCCTGTGACGGGTTAGCTAGAATAGGAAGAGTGATGACTTGATCCCTCATATCCCTGATTCCTAATTAAGTTTAAGCCTTTGCAAAGGTCTTTAATATATGATGTCTCCTTTAATTAATGTGTTTCCTCATCTAGTAATTTTAACATTGGAGATATATGCTTTAGGATATTGTGATAACTATTTAGTCAATCAGAAGACATTTTCCTTTTTGAGGTATTTGGTAGGTATTTGAAGTCTGGTAGGTTTTCTTATCTTCCCATTGACTCAGGAAAATATTAACCTATTTTTAAGAATATTTACTAGCCAAAAAATGTATCAAACTCTCAGCAAAGATAGGACAGTAAAGACAATTTACAGTTTCAATGGTTCTGTGTGCATGAGAAGGGAAGGCTCATCTTTACCTTGTTTTACTGTTGCACAGCTGAACGATTCAGCTTCTCTACAGGAAAGTTTAATACAACTTCAGTAGATATGTGTCCTTCTGCCTAGAGCCAATGCTGTCTCAGCCTTCAATCACCTCCATAGTCTGACATTACTGAATTAATACAAAAGATCCTCTTGCTGCTGAAGCTGATCCCTTGCATGTCTAAATTCTCAAGCAGTATCAATTTCTATTTCTTCCAACTGTGATTGTCGTCCAAAAACCTACTGTAAACATCTTGGTTTGTCTAAATGTCATAGGTATGTGATAAAGTTTGAATTGGCTTTGCAATATATAATAATGAGAAATATTGAGTATTTTTTTCCCTCCATATCTGCACCAAATATGACTTCTGATATAGGTAATTATTTTCAAGAATGGCCAGGGCTATTGTATTCTGTATTATTCTGGCTCCTAATTTACACCCACTGAATTCTTAGCTTATCAGAATGACTTGGTGCATGTCATGAAAGTTGGTGGTTTTCATGTTCATAGATACAATGCTAAACCTATTCTCTCTTTTTTTTTTTTTTTTTTGCTTATCACAGTTGTTAGAAACTAGTGTGTTGGAGCTGCACACAATTGTAGGCTTTCAAATAACAACTGCTTATATACTCAGGGAGAAATAGAGGTTCCCTATGGCAATCATGCAGTTATTATAATGAAGAAGGTTGGAGTATTTTATGTGTTTTTAAATTAAAACCAGCTAGAAACAGGATCAACATTAGCCTTTGCTTCTGGAATCTTGATATGAGTTACTAAAATCATAAACTGTAAATTTAAGTGTCGCCATAAACCTGCAGTTTTAGGGAAATATGTATTCAAGTATTTTCATTTTACAGGAAATCCCTATAATTTTGGAACAATTGCAAAAAAAGGTAAGAGAAATGTTAACAGGAATAATTGAAAAGTGTGTTATTAAATGGCAGTCGTACTGTAATCTCTGTACAGCTTATCTAAGGTAAAGGAAGCAAAAGATATTTCCAGATGCATAATTGCATATGAGGTTATTTTAAGGGATTGGTTTTTTATCCAAGGCTATGTCAGTGTCATTCATGGTTCTCCAGATTAGCTCAGTAACAAGCCAAATTTGGTTGCTATCCAGTAGGACAGCATGACTTACACTTTTATAATGAATGCTCTCGCTGATTGATGTTTCACTGTACAGGGAAAACCCACTGGGGAGTATATATTCCTTACCACAATATCTTTTCATTAAAGAAACATATCTGGGGTTTCTGATTCACTGACTTCATGCAGTTGCCAGTGTAGTGGATAACTTGGCTTTTACCAGAGATTTCCAGACACTGTGGAGCTGGTTTTGTTGGTTTTTTGTTTGAGTTCTTTTAAGCTATCTGTACTTTTTAAGGAATATCAGTCTAATATTTAAAAATTAAAGTCTGCCTCCTTAAATAATAATACCTTTTTTTTTTATCATAGGGTATAAAAGAACTTATTAAAATAATGCATTTTAAGTTGGAAAAGAATTTTTTTAAATGCCCAGTTTACAGTTGATGCTGCTGCTTTTTCCATTATAGGGATTTTTTCAGTGTTCTACATGGATGCAGTTAATGAAGCATAACATACATGATGTGGAGGAGGAGAAGAGTAAGGTCATTGAAAGGCAGATGCAACCACCCTATATGAGAAAGAGTGACAACATCTCATTGGTGAACTATGTCACCTAAATGCTTTTACCAGTGACATCTTCATGGCTATACCTTATTAGTTCCCTACTTTAGGGGAGTTACTACTTAGCAAATCCCTGCCCACTGTGATTAAAATCTATATAAAAGTGTGTGTGCAAAATGAACCTTTCAAGTGAATCCACAGCATCTGATACTGCATTTAAAACATATAAATATTATGCTTTACCTTCAGATTTCTGTATGGCATTGAATGTTGTGTGTTGAATGCTGTGTGTTGAGTACGTACCTCTGTGCTGAAGTTCAGCCTGAACAGACTTTTGCAATTTCACCTTGGAACTCACAAAGTTGGTTCTATTACCTCAGAGAAGGCAGGAAATCCTGCTGCAAGGAAAGGCAACTGCCATTCAGCATCCACTGACATCCCGAGGGTCACAGAAGGAATGTGATCTTGCAATCTTTTATTTCCCAGTTCGGAATGTCATGGTACTATTGTTACCAGACATTTGTGGGATCTAGTCATTGTTTCCTTTTTTTTTTTTTGTCAGGTTGCTAAAATGCCCAGGATGCATCTGTAAGAACGGAATTAGATATATAAACCACTTCATCATTCATTTACATTTGAATAGAATTTGTTGGGACCAAGAAAGGGCTACCAGCCCAAGAGCCATGACCCAGAAGAGTCCCAGGAACTCACAGGAAAAAGTAAAGTTTCTCATTTTCAAACTAGAAAAAATAATTAAAAAAAAAATCGAAATCTACATTGAGTACTTAGTTTGAGTAAGCATTTAAATGCTAGTGAAACCTCGTATTTTTTTAGTGTGTGTGAAGGGCAAGACTTACAAGGAGTGTCTGAGATGACTTGGTTTGTTCAGCTTGGAGGACGCTCAGGGGTGACTTCATTGCAGTCTATAACTTCCTCAAGGGGGGCAGTGGAAGGGGAGCTGCTTATCTCATCTCTCTGGTGACCAGTGAGAGGACACGAGGAGATGGAATGAAACTGCACCAGGGGAAGTTCAGCCTGGATATTAGGAAAAGGTCCTTCACTGAGTGGGCAATTGGTCACTGGAACAGGCTTCCCAGGGAAGTGGTCAGAGCCTGTCAGAGTTCAAGGAGAGCCTGGACAAAACTCTCAGTCAGATGGTTTAGTTTTAGGTAGTCCTGCAAGGAGCAGGGAGTTGGACTTGATGATTTTCATGGGTCCCTTCCACCCTGAGATATACTATGATTCTAAGGTAGCTTTAAAATGAGGTCCTCTTCCTGTTCCCTTTTCTTCCTTTCCCACTTCAGTTTTATGAGCAGACAACACAGATATAATTGAAAACTCAAAATCAGTAGATCATCTGAAAAAGTGCAATTACTTTGAACATATGGTATTTCTATTGCAGCTCTTCGAAAAAGACCATCTTGAAACTTAGATGAGCAGGGAGATTCTGAAGGAGATTTCAAGGAATAGAGAAGTATACAGCTCATGGAAAAAAGGACTTGTCAGTTGGGAGAGTTATAGAGAGGTAGTCAGGGCATGTAGGAA
>JANIJG010015609.1:58706-95142 GCA_024611175.1 Megaceryle torquata | reverse complement strand
AGCGGCTCGGAGGCGAGGCGGCGGCGGCGGGCGGCTGGACGAGGAGCGAGTCCGGGTGTCCCGCCGCGCTGTGCCGCGCCCAGTCCAGCCCGCTCTTGGGACGCCGGGGCAGAGCGGGAGCTTCAGTCAGCCGAGCGGACCGGAGCGCGCCCCCTGCCAGGAGCCGGCCGCGCCGCGGCCATGGCCGAGGTAGCGGGAGGACGGGGCGGCGGTTGGAGCCGGGCGGGAGCGGGATGAGTGGTGCCCGCCCGGCCCGGGGAGCTTTGTCTCGGGCGCGTCTGCCGGTGTCCGGGCGGGCTCTTGCGGGTGATGCAGGGCAGAGGACGGCGAGCGCGGCTTCGCGCTGCCCGCGCGGGGAGACGCCGGTAGATCCCGGGAGCCGCCGCCGCCCCGGGGCACGGGTCCCTCAGCGTCCGTCCCGAGCGGAGGAGGGGGCGCTTCGCCACCCGTCGCGCCTCCCCTGGCGCCGGGGCGGTGTGGTCGTCCCGGGCCGACGCTGCGGGCGGGTGGGAGGGAAGGTGTCGGGCCCAGCCTGCGGCTTCCTGTGGCGGCGGGACGGCGGCCTCGGGCCTCCCGTGCCGGTGGGGGCCAGCCAGGCCTTTGTCCGCCCGGGGCCCGGCCCTGTCCCGGGCGGACCCCCTCTCTACGAAGGCGGGAACCTGTACCGGTGTCCCGCTTCAGCTGCCCTGTTCCGTTCGCGGCCTGCCGCCCGGTGGTGCCTGGGGAAGGGGCAGCATTAGGCTGGATAAAGTTTCGGGAGGCTTCCCCGGGCGTGGGTGGGCGGGTGGGCGTCCCCCTTAGGGCCCGCTCCGGCGGCGGCAGAGCCGGAGGAGGAAAGCGCTGAGGAGAAGCGAGGTAGAGGAGTGAGGGCGCGGGGAGGGAGGCTCTGTAGGAACTCGAGTATCTAGATTTTTGACCTGCACATATCTGCTAAAAGTAATCATTAGAGCAGGGTGTTTGTGCTCGTTTGAATGACGGCATCATCGTAGTGCAGCATTTTGACCGCTCGTTCAAATTTGTGTATGTTTTTACTTTAAGGTGGCTCTGAGCCTTTATAGCTTGCTGTAAGCTTGTGTCGGGGTGGAATTGGGAATGTGAGGCCTCTGTATGTGATCTGTTTCACGTGAAGATTTCTCAAATAACTTACAGCAATAAAAGTGCAGTGTTTTGTCTTTTATTATGACCTTCCTATACCGATGGTTGGAAGGAAACATGAAGTGATCGGAAATTCTTTCTGACTCACTGTTTAGCCGCTGTCATATGGCTTCATCTTATGGAGTGACTGCCCGTTAGACTCATCAGGTAGTCTTTGTGACTTTATGAAGAAAAGGTGACTGGTGATCTTGGTTCCTTCTGCGTTTGTCCTTGGTATAGTACAACAATCCATTCATGCCAACACGTATGCACGTACCTGTTGGATGAAAAGGTTGATTTTTCTGGTAGATTTGCCATTGGTGCTACAGCCTTGACCGTGCCAAGACACAAACCTCCATTCAGCTTAGTGGAACTGCTCATGGCTCATGTTCCAGGTGTGCTTAAGTGTTGAAATGAAGCATGACATTATGTATCTGAAAACAGGTTTAAATAACGTGTTCTCCTGACACATAATCATCCAGTAGATGATGGTGGCAGGGTGAGAAAACTCAGTTTCTATTATGAAATGTCATGACTTAGTAGCAGCGTGTTTGGTTTTTTTTTTTCCTCTCTTTTGTTAAAGAAGTATTGTGCTACTAGAAAATGTAAATTTGACTAAATTAAACAAGACTTTAAAAGTAGTGAAGATGTTCATTGTCCACATTCATCCTGGTGATGAAACTGATGATTCATTCTCCTGTTGCAAAAAATATTACTTGCCTCGGGCAAAAGATTAAGTAGGATTTTGCAAGCCTGCCTAAGGCTATATTTATGAGGGTTGCAAAAACAGCGAGCCATTGGCAATAGGTGGGCAAGACAAGGCAAGTTTAGGGTATGAACATCTTCAACTTTTGTCCTTTTCAAAGGTGTTTCATCTGAGAGGTGCAATCTTGACAGGCTGCACCTGATGGAGTATGAAATCTTACCTTAATTAAAGTAGAACAAGATGTTACCTTAATCAGTGTTGGAGCTGGTATCTGTTTGCCAGCCGCGGGATAAATGAACCAGACATTTCAAAATGAAGTGTCAGCAGTTAAAGAGTCTGGTGTTCTTTGTGTGCACAGCCAGGGAACTCATTCTGCTCTGTACATTTGGTCATCCAGTCTGTGTTGTGTTCCAAGTGATGGCCACCCTTGTGAAGGGCTGATTGGGAGGGATGCACGTTTCTCTAGAATATGCATGAATTTTTGATGTGAGTGCAGAATTTTAGTGTTTTTGTCTTGAGTTTTATGTGACTCAAGTGGCTAATCTTCTACCACTTCCTCTGGGAGGTGATTCCCACAGCTGAAAAAAAACTGTCCGGAAACTTTTCCTGCTGTTCTTTCTTCCTGATTCACGGTTTCATTCCTCTGCTCTTAACTATCCTCCCTCTACTGCTGTTGGGGTAGCTCTGCTATGGTACAGTTTTGAGAAGAGCTCATTAGCTATAGCAAGTGGCTCAGGAAGTAGATGACTTGGGTGGCAGAAAGGCAAGCTTGAGGAGAACCATGCAGATGTGGGACAGACACGTGCTGTGTTCTCCATTGCCCTGAATGCAATTCCCTTGCTGCCACTGGTATGAATGCTCTTCTGTTGTTTGTAAATAGTTGTCATGCCTACATTTCCACCCAGTCTTGATTTAGTTGAGTGATGTGATGCACACTTAGCTTGTGGTTCTCCCGGCCTTCTGATCAGCCTGCTGCAGGCTTCTTGGCTGTCTGTGGCTGTTGGTAATACAGCCTTCAGAAACAGTTCTGATTGCAGCTGTGGCAGGACTGCTGTTAAACAGGCTGTCCAAGTAATTCCTCTTGATTGGACTTGTTTAGTAAGCCATCATCAAAGGCTGCAGATCTGGAACAGTCTCCTTCCACTCTCCCTTTCCTTCTGGTGGTCAGACATGCAGAGTCCTTTCTGTTCATCTCCTGCTATGGATCTGGGGGACCTGGGCATCTTCAGTTCAGACGTGCCTGTGATCCCACCCTTGCATGTAGGGAGTGGGTGTGTGAGCTGCGCTACCTTCCATTCTCTGTTAGTTGGCAGCCACCACATGGTGTGCAGAGTGGGTTTTTTTGAAGGATGGAGTAGAGGCTGGATTGAGTTTTGCTGGCATTTGCTGTATCTTACCTCCTCTTCTTCCTCTCCCCTTTAGAAATACATTTTGTACCCCTTCCATGTGAGAGACTGTTATAATCAGTGAGATGTTGCAAAACTGAAGTTAAAACAGGCAGGGATTTTCCTAGTCAGTATTAACTGTGGCAAGCTAGCTAGATTGAGGTTGCTCATGCCTCCTCACATGGCACTTGGAAGTGATACTGGTTAGACAGATCCAGAAAAGGGGGAATCCAGGCTTGGCAGTAGCAGACCCTATTCTGCCTTCATTTACTTTTCTCAGTCCTCAAGTGATTTATTTTTTCCAGCTTGTTTTTAGGATGGCAAATCCCCTTGGCATCATTTTAATTCTTAGGAGCTGCAGTCAGCCCCGAGAGGGAATCCTTGTTGGGAGTGCCCTGTTGGGGTTGGTTTTTTTGTTGCTGTTTTTCTCTTCTTTTAAGCTTCTCGGGATGTATTGGTAAAGCACATAAAGCAATTATATAAATTAAATAAGGCTTTAAAATGTAATTGAGGCAATACGTATTTAGATTTATTTAGAAGGTGTCACTAAAGAATAGTTGCCAGTATCTGTACTGTTCCCTTATGACTAGATTTTTACTTTTTTTTTTTACATTCTGTGCCATGTAGAAATTTTCTTATCTCCCAGCAGCAGAAAATTCAAGAGTTAAGTCTGTTTTTCCTACCTCTCATCTCCTATCTGTCTTTATATTGCCGACTCTACAAGTTGTTCCCACTTTCTCTACTCGTCTTGCTTTGAAGACACTTAGTAGTAGTAGTGTTTTCATTAGAGCAGTTTTAACATTTCTGGTTAGACAACTCGAGATTTTTCAGGCTTCTGCTTTGGTGTGTGTGTTCGTGGGTGGTTTTTTTTACACAAATGTGCATCATAAAGCTTTACAGGAAAATGTGTTTTTAGTGTAGGGGGAATTAGCTGTTGTTTCTGAAGGAGATGTTTGTTTTTTCAAGAGGGAGTGTCACAGAATCGTGAACAAATGAACAGCTAGACAAATTCTGTGACTCTATCTCCTGGACAGACTCTGGCAATATCTCCTTCTGATTTAAGACTCCTTTTGTGTCAAAAAATTGAAATTTATTGGTTAGTTCTAATGCTGAATAATGGTGTCATTTATGGTGGCCGATACCGTCATCTTTTTTCCGTGTAGTAACCACAGGGTGGACCACGATGTTGACTGCTGTCTGTCAGCTGTCGAGGTTATGGAGTTTCTTGGGTAGCCTACAAAGTCATTTTAACTACTCACAAATGGAAAGACAATTTTTTTTCTCCTTTTATCTTCCCTTAATTTGTCCTGCACAGGCATGGCTCAGTAACCTAAACTGTTAAAACTGTAAGTCGGGATAAATTCATGATGAGACTTTTTTCTAAACTTTCTTCTTTCCCACCATGTAGATCAGTGGTGTAAGTACCAGCAAAAGCTATATACAGCTTCATGTGAGAAATTGTCATGTGCTTTAGCTGTGTTCATAACAGCCTGTATGAGTTTCTAGCCCAATTTAAGACATGTGTAGGCTTGCTGAATAGCTTCTAGTGGGAATGTCATGCAGAGAAAATGAAAATTCTGACTTCTGTGAATGAAAAAATGAGACGCTGGGCACCTCATTATGCATGACTAAATAGTACAATTGTCTTTTTCAGTACGAAGTGTCCCTTCAGCAAATGTTGTTATTAAATAGCCTGTATTTTTTGTAACAACCACCTTCTTTTACGTTTCTATTCTTAGACTAATCAGAGTGGTTAACGGGCTTCCTTGGCTATCGTATCCTCCCATTCACAGATTGGAAATGTTCACAGAGATGGTGAAGTTTCTAATTTAGTACTAAATTTGCATATAACCAAACACATGGTAGGGAAAGTAGCCTGATGAGCCTATAATATTAAAGTTTTCTTTTGGGAAAGGTAATAGGATCCCTCCCTGACCTGTAATCCTCTTTGGGATGTCTCTGAGTTAATATATTGAGTGGTATTTTTTTCTATATCTTTCTCAGTGTCTCTTTACAGTCAGCTACAAAAAGGGTTATGAAATACTCTTTCTGTCTTAAAAGCACTTTCATGTGCTTTCTTTCTTTTCCAACAGCAGCAGCAAAAATATCATTAGTATTCTTGTGGTTTTTAATAGAGGGAGAAATTTTGAGTAACAAAATTGAGGCTGGAATCTTAACTTTGTTATTGCTAGTAAGAGCTAAGAAGATACTGATTTTATTTTTTTTTCCTCACTATCCTTTTCATTCTTTCCTTTCCCTCCCAGAAAAATGTCTTCTGTATCTTTGATAAATTAATGCAGTTCTCATGTTCTGCCAACAGATAATTAGTTTTCTGTTTATAGTAATTTTCTCAAAACTTCTAATTTGTAAGACCATGTTGAAGTGCAGATTCTTCTTAAAATGCTTATAAACTATAACATATACAATATCTAGTGCCAATATTTTCTCCCTTCAAAAAATCAACATAATATTTGCCGTTCATTTATTTCTGATCTGTGTTTTGTACAAGATCACTTGCACTTAACTTGGTTCTAGCTTTCCATCAGCTTAGTTTTATCTTCTGCCCTTGGTATGTTCTAGTGTATAAGCAGGAAGGAGAGACATTGTTTACATGGATTCTTATTGTATTAAAGTATAAATTTCTGCCTAGTATACATATTACACACAAGTACATACTACATACATACTACACACATGTAGTTAGTTTTCAGCAGTGCCTATTAACAATTTTTTTACCTTTAAGAATGCGTAAATAACGGCACTTTTGATGTGGAAGCTGAACAGAAAAAGTGAAAGCTTTCTTCTTTTCTCGTCCTTTGTGGTTCAATGAAAAACAATAATTATATATTGGGCTGAATTGAAACACTGAACTTGCCTTCTTACAATTATTTTTCTTCTCTTTTAAATAACCACAAATCAGTCATCTTTGCATTAGGTTAATTTAGAAAGAGCCAGTATTTCACTTAGGAAATGGTGATACTGTCAGTCAAAGTTAGTACCTTGGATATTAATGGGTACCTCCTCCCTAAGGTCGTGCTTTTGAAAAACAAACCTGAGAGCAGGATGTCTGGTTTGGCATAACCTTGGCCTTGAAGTAAGTACTGAGGTCAGGATACAGGGGGCCTTTGCAAATGAAAAAGGAGGATAAGCTGCCATTCTAGGGTTTGTTACTTTTCTTTGGTTAAATTGTAGTTTAGTCTGTCTTAACACAGAGCTAACCTTGGGTGCTGGCACTGAGAGTTGGGTCTGCTTCTTGTGCATCTAGTTACCCTATGAAGCCATTTGGTCCGTCCTCATCTGCTCTGGGTCTTTGTAGGCTGGCAGGATCCGTAGGGAGTGATCTGTGGCCTTGTGCTGCCATAAAGCAGCAGATCACAGGATGCTCTCCTAGTGAGCTGGGGGGTAACCTGAGTGTCAGGAACATACTGGGGACCATAGGAGGTCATTTGAAGGACCCGGTGTTCTAGTAGCTTGGCCAGCTTACTCTGCAGATTCAGTTCCTTAGGTATTAAACTGGGCAACCTCCAAGCTCTGTCTAGACCCTCAGCTACTGGTTTTTCAGATCTTGGCTAAAAGATTTTTGTGCAAAGATGAGTACGGCTAAAAGGACAGCCTGTTTCTGAAGTGGAGGTATATACAAAAGAACATAATCTCTTTGATGGTAAATAAAAAGCACTTAGCTGGGGATCAAAAGATAGCACATTTTAATTGCTGGTTATCATGAAATTTGGATTAAATTTTAAAATATGGCTTCTCATTATTGCATCCTTGGAAGTGGAGTGGCTGAAGACTTTATGCTTGTCCAGTTCGTGGATGAAACGCTCTCTCTTTTGATAATAAAAAAGAGAAATGCTGAAATCTTTCCTAGCATCATCCACAAGATTGACTAGAGTAAGCAAGGTTGGGTTTATGTGGTTCTGGTTATTTTTTTTTTTACCTTATTTCACTGATATTTTATATTCTTGTATATTAGGAAATTAATTTTGGTTGGCATAGTATAAAACTCTGAGATTCCTTTTGTGTTTTTGCAAGGTTGTATTCAGTGTATATTAATGCACTCACTTTCTGTTGATAGCTAGATATTGTCCCAATGCTGAAAGGGCTACTGTAGCCCATCTCCATAAAATACAGGTCTTGACAGCTTTTGAAATTTCAATTTGCTGGTTTTCTGTCAGAATAAACTAAAATTTAATCTCTTCTTTCACTTACGCATGAATGTAACCTATGTGCATTTCCAAAACATCTCTTAAAGTTTTAGGAGATATTATTTGTTCTTTGCTTTTACTCTACAGTTTAAAAATAGGGAATATTTTTTGGTGCTGTTTTTTGTCATTGCTATGCAAATACAAATCTGTGTGAGAAATTAGTGTTCAAGAATTTCAGTGTAATTTTTCCTGGGTGTGGACTTGAGCATAACAAAGGAAACAGCAAATTTCCTTTTTTGGAAGAACATATTATACATATCGGCTATAGGTTGTTAAAAATGCATCATAAAATGGATAAACAGTGATAAACTTTTTTTCTTTCTACGTAAGTGTTATCTCCCTCCAGTGCAGATGTTGTTTACATAAGTTTTCAAAGGCTAGACTAAAATGTTACGTAGCCACGTTGCAAGTATCACCAGTTTCAGTGAAAAACTTGTCTTAGCATTTAAGAGTAACTATAGTGTGTAAATTACCATCTTTAGGTTGTAATAAAAAAGCTTCCACAGGTACTGGCTTTTTTTGATGCATAATTAACAATGTAGTTTCACTTTCTAAATTAATAATGTCCATAGTTAATATGATTAACATTTGCTTTTAGATGGAAGCAATTTTAGTACTATGCAGTTTAGAGGAAAAAAAAAACCCCAACTCACTTATTAATGGTAACTCAAAACTCTGCAGTAGACAAATAATTTTCAAATTTACCTTAATTTCATATTTCATCTAATGTTCTGTTGGCCCCTGAACCATGAGTTCAATTACAAATGTATTGTATTTTCATAGGAATGTGGTTCTGCAGCGGTTTATACCAGCATAGGTCTTAACTCTCCCTCCTGCCTGTAGCTTTGCAGTCTTGTCATCCTCCCTGCATCAGCAGTGAAGTCATAAAGCTGTACAGTAAGTCATTGAAGTAGCTGATCTGGTTGAAAAATAGCTTGGAAAAAAAAAAAACACACTTCAGCTAGATCAGCTGTTTCAACTGGGTGACCACATGTTACTAGTGATACGCTTCAGACCAAGACTAAGAACAGGAAAACGGGCAGCTCATAGCGAGAGGAGGGTGGGACTCAGGTTGGCATAAACTGCAGTGGCACCTCACAGCATCTGCTCGTGCGTGCTTCAGTGCTCTTTTGACTTGAGTAATCAATCCATCCTAGCTCGCTAGGTCAGGTGAGAAATAACTCAGCGAGGAGATACTGCTCAGTTTGTTCCACAGTCTGTGTTAAGAGGCAAAAGTATGGTCCACGGTTGGCACCAGATGAAAGGTGCAGAGTGGGGAATTTTAGGGCCCGGAGAAGTTCAACTGTCTATGGTCAGTAGTGTCAAAGTGGTAAATCTTCTTGACTACTTTGAGAAACCTCATCTCTTTTTTCAGTCCCATTAGAAGCAGTTTATGGACTCCAGGCTTAAAATCCTGCTCTGGAAAGTGGCAAGTGTATTAATAAGCAGGTTGTTAGGCAAGGACTGCTTTTTAGAAAGTACTTTGTGATGGGTCTGTTGTTTAAAGGAAAAATAAAACAAACCCCAAACAAACAAAAAACAACAGCCAAAAGACCCCCTGATTTAAATCTGAAGTAATTTTTTTTTTCATGAGATTGCTGGGTTTATTGCAAGTGCTCAAACTTTAGGATTAAAACCTGGACAAAGTCCACTGTTTGTTTCACTGTGTGTTTATACCTAGCTGGTTATCACTGCCTTTGAATTAATAATCAATTATATCTATAAACATATGCATATGGTATACATATGGAAAATTATATATTGAGAAAATTAAATCTGTATTTTAAATCTCATAGAGATTTATAAGGTTGTATGTAGTCCTGTCCACTTACTTGAAGTATGTTGAGGGTGAGAGTTGTTTCAGTACAAGTCTCATTCTAAATCATGTTAGAATAGTGAAACTTGAAAAAGAAAAACAAAACAAAAAACCAACCAAACAAAATTTGGATACTATCTGTAAGCATTATTCTAAGTAATTGCTGTTCAAATCCTGAATTGGAATTAAAAAAACCCAACCAAACAAATGAGAAAAAACCAACACAAAACAAACAAACAAAAAATGCTCAGAAAAAAAAACCCCAAACCCCAGACTTGAAAAACCTTCAGTGTTTTGTTCTTTGCTTCTATTAATTTTGTTTGCCAACTAATTTATTCTAATAAGCCATTGTAAAAAATAAGAATCAGAACAGTTAGAGTATTCATAAACATTTTGCCCAAGGCCAGCAGAGAAGGAAGGTGGGCCTGTGACAACCTGGAATTAGGATGGTTTAGCAGCACTCTGTCCGTGTGGACGTCTGGCTCAGTTTGCTGAGGCTTACGGAGAGTGGGTTTTGATGTGGGGGGGAAGGGGTGACTCAAGGTACCTACACTCTGCCAGCCCAGCAAGCAGAGCTGACTCAGGACGGTGGTGGAGCTCCTCAAGTGGGAGCATGGAGGCAGAGGTTGCTTTTTTGGAGGTGAGGATGCTGTAAGCACTGCTTTCCTTTCCAGCAGCAGTTAGCTTTCATCTTGGTTTTGGTTGCTGAAACTGTACCCTGAACATTAATGGTAGCTACTGGTGGGTGAAAGCTGCCATGTAAGAAGGGAGTTTCCGCTGAGTTTGCCCTCTGCGGTGTGCCAGCTTCTGGCTTCCTGCAGTACCTGCAGCAGTAGCCAGAGAGACACTTGCAACTGTTTTCTCTTAAAGAACTAGATGAGCAAGCCATTCTATTAGCTGAAATTCTCTAGCTTTTTTACTGAAGAATGTACGTGCCTCTGTTCTGCTTCTCCTTTAAAAGAAAAGCTTGAATTAAAGTAAGTTTAGCCAGATGTGGTGAGAGTCATGGGTATTACTAAAGCAGTAGAGCCTCGGGAGCATCAGTTACAGCCAGCTGTGTAAGAGCTATATTTATATGTTTAACTCAACTTTTCATTTCCCCCTGTGTGGATGGATGTGAGGTTTAAGTTGCACAAAATTAAATAGTCTCTTTATGGGAGTAGTAAGTGGTGCAGAGTGTGTGGCAATTTAATACCACCATGAGGAACAGACACCCATGTATTCTACTAGAATGGCTAAAAATGTTCTGTGACATTCCTAATTGTAATCTGCCTGAGATGGAAATGCTAAACTTAGCCAAGAAGTCTTGTAGACCAGTAAGACCTACGTAAACAAGCTCAGTCTTCCATTCACATGCTCCCTCACCAAAAAAAGTGTCACATTTAAGCCAGAGGATAAATTATTATAGCAAAAATGACTGATGAGTTAAAAGCATTTGAAAAGTGATGAAACTACAGAGGTTTTCTACGGATTCCCTCTGTTTTAATCACAGTTGGGTAAAGAGGTGCTTGTAATAAGGAAAACTGAAGTATTTGTTACGGAGAAATGCCTTCTGACAACAGTGAGATTGGGTACAGTGAGAATTCTCACAGATTGGTGGAGACAACATGCTTTGAGTCATTGAGGCTGTGATAGACCTGAATTACTGGAAACCTCTGTTGGCAAGAATATGGAAAACAGATATTTTTGACAGTGATGTTTTTAAGGGTTGGGGAGAATGGTGTTTTGGCTTTTAACACCGACTTGTCCTCATTATTTATTTATCCTTAAAGAGGAAGCTCTCAAGGTGCACTCGTATAGAAGCTGCTGTAGATACTGTGGTTGAAACTACTATTTTCTGTATCAGTACCCGTGGGCTCGGTGTGTTCACTGTTTAGGCTTGGAAAGAGGTGCTGTCTTTCTGGTGTGCTCACATGCTGGCGTAAGCAGCCTATGAACAGGCTTTATTTATTTGTCCTTACTTAAAATTCAAGGAACTTCATAATGTCCTTGAAGGAATCCCAGCTTTCTGTGGGCAGGATGCACCAATGTGGGATTTCTTTGTGAAAGAGGGGAGAGCAGGTGTGTGGTGGAGGGGTGTTGGGCTTTTTTATTCCATACTTCAGTAAGCTCAATAGTTTGAGAGGTGTAGAGTAGCAAGATGGAGTTACAGACTGGCTTTTCAGAAAAGAAAGAGAGACAAATACTGTAGTTGAAACGAGGGATAAGCCATAGGTAATTAGCAGTAAAACATATTGCTGTTGTTTTAATTAGATGTAGCTGCAGGCTTCTGCCTGCTTCACTTGAGAACATGCAGAGTTGTATTCCTCTCCTAATGTAATGTTGAACGTTAAGCACAATACACGTGTTTGTTAGTCTAGTTTTACGAAATTCAGTTGCCAGTTTACCCTGTAAATTGCTGTCTGTGGATAACTGCCTGGTAAAAATATCTAAATAAACCTATGTGGAAAAAAAAATATTGTCATGAGAAAGGGCACCTCGCTTGGCTCTTAAATGGTTTCCTGTATGTGGTGTTCATACAGAGGCTGTTTGTTCACATGAACTGTGTCAAAGTACTACTTGCCTTTCAAGCATCAAGCTGATTTCGAGAGCAAATCCTAAACTGTGGAATCTTGTCTTCAGATTACAGTTCAATGGGTCAAGAAAATATTATATGAATGGTTTTTTGTATTGTCCATGTTAGGACTAAGCTAGGGACTAGGATGATTAATACAGCAAGGTGTTCTTCTTTAATTATTGGTGGTATAGTAGGAGGTCTGGTCATGAATTACAGACCTTCTGTTCATGGCAGTATGTGCATAAACTATTTGAAAAAAAAAGGTTGCTACTTCAGAAGTGGTGCTGACTAAGCAATGTTAGTCCTGCCTGTACCACAGTGCTCTCTGAAAGGCATTAGAACAAAGGGAAGAGATCAAGATAATGCTCAGTGTTTGGTGACTTGGCAGTTGAAAGCTTTGTCAGCTGCAGCAGCTTCACGTTATCCCTCAGCATCTTTTCACATTCTTTTATTTTCTGTCACTGTCATCAGCATGAAATCTGGACTTGGGTGACCTAATAAATAGAAATAAGTTATGAAAAGACAAACTTAGTAAGGTTTAGCAACACTGGTATTCTTTACAGTTTACTACACGACTTGGTTTTGCTTGTAATCAGTATTGTTTAGGTTGGCAGCTGGTTGCAGGAGTTTTTGTCATTAAGTGAAATTTTCAATGGATTTTGCTAATGAAAATGTGTATAGAAATACAGTGCCACGAAGAAAACATGGTAAGTAATCTATCCTGCCTAATTTGGTTTGCTGTGTTCCATGGAAGTCTAAATTCAGTAGGTCTTTAATTGCTTGTTGCAGGTTAAATATTCAACTTCTTTAGGTCCAATGAGAAGTCCATATAGTTCAGATTGGTCAGATCTGCAGTTAAGGGTGGGATTTCAACCCAGTGTGCACTGGTCAGAGTAGTTATGCATGATAGAGGAGGTTTGCAGTCAAAGCTTTTCTGTCTCTTAGTGTGAATGCACATCTGTTTCACTTCACTTGTTTCTTACAGGTTAGGGCATTTGGTGAGGAAGAAATAAAGCTCATACTCCAAATCAGGGTCCCAAGACTTTGCTTTTATCCACTGACAATATACTGTAAAATCTCTCTCTCCATATCTGTATGTATTAAAGAGAATAGGATCTGGAACCCAACTTAGATCTTTTATCTCGCACCACCCGAGTGCTTCCCTAGGGAAACGAGTCAAAACTTTATCAGCTTGTTTTCTGTTTCCATGCCTTTTGTTCTTGGTTGCATAGCAGCTTTGGTTTAAGAAGAGTGCTGGAGAGTGCTCTTACTGGTATATTGTGGAGGCTGATAGAGCATTCCCTGGATTTGTGAATTCAAGCCCTTTGGGGCTGAGGAGGTACTGGAGCCCAGTTATCTTGCTTCTTGGGTGTGCCTCAGTGCTGTGAAAAATGTTACCAGTCTGTCATGGGAACTGTATTGCAACTGAATCTACCACGTTTTATCTTTCTCAAGGTGGAGAGATGTCAAATATCAGAAAACTTTATCACTTGCAGTTTTTCTGGAATTGGTACCTCCTTTATTTCCCCCCCCGGCTCCCCTGATTATAGAGGAAACTTAAGTGTTGTATGAAGAAAAATGTGATCCTCACCTCCCCTAGCTGAATCTGAGCACCTAACTCAGGCAGATTTGTTTTCACTCAGGAATTCAAATCAAGCCCAAAAAGTACTTTTCAGAAAAATACCTAATTGCTTTTCATTCCTGTGAAATCCAGGATCAAATGCCAATAAACTCTCTATAAAAGGAATAATATGGTCAAATCATGCTTGTGGTTGTGAAGTTAGCTGTCTTAAAGAAGCTGTGTCCTGCATAAGCTAACAAACACCCCATATTCTGATGACAAGCAGATGCCATGAACAGCCTTCCAGACCTGTTACCATGAGCCATGACCTGTCATGCTCTTACATGAACATTTTCATGCATTCAGCTGCAGAGGTGATGCCATGCTGGGTTTTCATTGAGGTTTTCAGACCCACAAGTCTATTTTAGAACTGAATGCTTATTGATATTTTTTTCCCCCCCACCGAATTCAGTCCTTCTTGGTGAATTTTAAGCAACTCAATCTCTTGAGAAATTTTTTAGAGCCCTAAGTATGAAAAAACTATGGGTAGGTAGTAATGGGTTGTTAGTCTTAGCAAACCAGTTGTGTTACTGTGTGTGTTTGTTTGCCTTACTAAGCATAGGAGCAGGGCACAGTACTTTCCACTCAGCCTCTGCAGAATTGTGATCGGTTTCCCCATGACTCTGGCATGCAGAGAGGTGTATTCTCATCTTTTTATTGGACTCTCGACCCTACAGGGGCATCTTCTGAACTAACCAGTGACATAGACTAATTGTGGCAGATAACCATAATGCAGGAGCTGGTCTCCCTAACATAAGCAGATAATCAGTTTCCTACAGTTTTTAATTCTTTGTAATTAAAATGTAAGTCTTAACTGGTTTATTATATAGTTTTAACATATGGAGCTCCACTAAAACAGACAGGTTGTGGAAGTGCTTATCGTGAGTGTTTGATGACTATGCTTGTTTTATTCTGTTAACTTCGAGATAATAACTGACAGAGAAATTAAGTCCAATGTGAAATACTGCTGATTCTTTTGTCCTTTAGCTTTAAGGCATAACAACTTCAGCTTTTTCAGGATACAATTTGAATAAGAAGTCTTGATATGATGAATTTTTTTGTGTGTGTAAAAGCTGTTTCAGCGCTAAAGAATTTATTTTGCACATTAATCTGGGTTAGTGTCCCATTCTTTCCATATTACTGCAAGCAGTTCAAAACCTGCTCCATTAACAGCTGCAGAGTTGCCAGGGGAGGAAAGAACATGGTTTTGATGAGCCATGCTGCTGGTAGATAGGCAGTTGAAGGCATCTAGTTTCCATTTGGATTGGGATTCTGTGAAGTCCTGCTGTTGAGACTGCACTTTTGTTGTCCATCTCCACTATTGCCATCAGGTTCACTTCCCTTACACGGGGACATTTGGCTCACCTCTGAGGGTGCAAGGTCAGGAGCTGGGCCTCCCTGTAAAGGGACAGCAATCACAGGGCCGGTCCACATCCAGGGAACGATGAGTTTTGCAGGGTGAGTTAAGGTCTTGTTTCTTTGATTAAAATTTCTTGCTTTTCAGCCATCGGTGTTTACCCCAAATCTCCACTTTGATGACTCACGCAGTTTCTTGATTTGATGGCCCTGGAATTTACTGTGCAAGCAGTGTATTCCAGCTAGAATTCATTATTACAGTAACATTTACAATGATTAAGTAAATAAGATCACTGCTAAGGTCACAAATGAAGAGTTACCTACTTAAGATTCATTGGAAAATCTATACCAAGCTTGGGAGTTTTAATCAAAAGTAGCTCCTTGGCATGAAACACTTTCATTTCTGTACCAGTGCCTTTCTCAGCGATCTGTGTCTCTCAAGACAGAGCAGCAGGATGCTTTTTTTTACCACTTTCTTTTGCAGTGAATTGTTGTACAAGCAAACGTGCTGAGAGTTGTTGCGTGGCAAGTTAAATTTGGGGTTGTAATTAACAACGGCTGTTGAGGGAGTCTTGGCCATGAGGAGTGCTGACAGAGGTGTGAGTTGTTGCTGCAGGTCTGTAGTGTCTGTAGATGCTGTCTCGTGTCACTGGAGTTGTTTGGTTTCTCCAGTGAAGAAAATCAGTGTGTGATTTGTTTTTCTTGTTGTCTTGGGGGGTCTGTCCCCACAACCCCCCTGTTTTTTTGTTGGTTTTTGTTTGGTTGGTTTTGTTTGTTTTGGTTTTTGTGTGGTGTGGTGTTTTTTTTTTCCTTTCTAGAAATGTGAATCTTCTTGCCAGTCCATAAAATTCATGCTGAAAAGCATGGTCATCATCTAAAGCCAGTAAACCTTCTGGAGCGAGGGAGGAAAGAACTTTTTGAGCCGGGTAGCCATTGAGTCCTGAAATAAGTGTCTCCAGGGACTATTTAATTCTGCTTATTTTAGAAACATCTTTCTTCCTGCTCTTTTAGAAACAGAGCCTTGATGACTGGGGGTGGGGGCTGGCAGCGTGACCACTGCAGTCCAGCTCGCGGCCACGGACCGTGACTGAGAAGCAGTATCCTCCCCTGCACCACCACGAGTTCTCTTTATCTCCATCTCACCACCTCTGCCATGCCAGGACAAGTAGTTTTGTACCCAGATGACTGTAACTAGCCGCTTTCTTTCTTGAAATAGTGTTTCTGCCAGATATTTTCCTCGCTCCGTGCTCTTTGGTGGCTGCACTAATGCTGGCACTACTCAGAAAGGAAAGCAGTAAGAATAATCAACCAGGAGGTTGATTAATGAGGGTGAACAATCAATAAGGAGGATGGAGCAGATCTCTTAAGTGACTTTCCATCCTTAAACTAGATGAAAGTGGCTGAAAACATAACCTCAGCTTTCGGAGGGATCAATTCTATACAACACTTCTGAATCGAGCCGTAAAGCTGCGAAAATGCAGCTGATGCAGAGAGGTGTCTGGTCCAAAAGTGTGAGTTGCTTATTCACTTTGAGGTTTGTATGTGTAGTTAGAGCAGTGTGTGGGGATATGAATAAATTGGCAGTCTGGTATTTTCCTCAAAAAGGTGGCTTCGGTGTAAAAACTCAACCCTGACTGTATATTTAAATGTTTCCCCTGTGGTCTGAAGCGTGGCTGCGTATTTCAGTAGAAAGCTTCGCGGCAAGGCACCCTTCAGTAGGCGGTAGGGGCAGATGGATGCCTTGTAGTGTTTTCCTTTGCTTGGTGGATCCCAGAGGGCTGGGTCAGATGAGCTGCTCAACTGATTGAACTGTACTGCAGAGGCCTAATGGCTTGTTGTTAACATTGCTTTAGTATCAGTGTAAACTGTGGCCTGTATCAGGTGAACACTGAGCTGAAGACTGGTGAGAGGAGAGCAGCAGAGCCATCAATATTTGATTTCAAAGGAATTAATATTTCTGTAACTCTTACCCTTTTTTTCTTGATCCCATTTGCCCAGTTAATTTTCTGCACAGATGTTCTTGCTATTCTAATAAATAAAATCTAAAAGCTGCAAAATGTTTTAGTGCTGTCCAGTAGTAAACTTAATTTTGAAATATCTTGATGATTAACAGAACACAAAGGTGCTAAATATTTGATTTTTCAAATTCAAAATGAGTCTCACTGTGGCAAATTAATCCTTTTTCCTGCTGTCACTTAATGAGTCATTTCAAATTCGAAACTCCAGAGATTTCCATCAAAGCTGGTTTTATAAAGAAAAAATTCTCTTCAAGCATTACTGTTTCTAGAGACGGCAAAAATAACTTGGAAAGCAACAAGTCCAAACTTTCAAGGTTATGTCCATGTTTGTCTTCCTAAAATATTTAACAAAAGTAACAGTACAGTTCACAAATGTGCAGAAATAATTTTAAAATTGGTTTTTCAATGTGATTTGCAACCTTTTAAAAAGGATCCAACTGGTGATATAGGTGTTAATAGAGATTTCAGTTCTTGGCAAGCTTACCTTTTGTAAGCTTTGAACTGCTTTTTTTTTTTCCAGGATTCTGGGATATTTTTCAAGGATCCAATTAAAAAGGGGAAAACAAGTATAATAGAAAATATGTAAATGTTGCACAAAAAAATTTATTAATTTATTTCTTGTAACAGTGGGTTCTTTTCTGTCCCCGTCATCTGTGGCTGAATACTGACACAGGACTTAGTTCCAGCTCAAGCAACTGTTTCCAAAGGCTCCCTTTGGCTGTCTCGTGTAGTTAGGCATTGCTTGTTTTGGTTTATTCCCTTAACAGAAAATCCACAGCAGGGCAATCCACACTACTGACCAGTGACTTGCAGAAGAATGTATTTGACGCTGTCGTGACCAGCCTGCTGCAGTGGCTTGGAGGAGGTTTGGAGGCTGAGGATGCTCCTAGCTTTGCTTGAGTTAAACAATCAGCTTTTAATCTCAATTAGCAAATCTTTACTTGAGTTTTCCCAGAACTCACCAGATGGAAAAGCTGTTAAGCAGTGGAGGTAAAGGAAGCGAGCTAGCGTGTGTGGCAGGGCGGGCGGCTCGCTTTAGGAGAGGAATTGCCTTAGCCATATATGGAAGAGGACATTTTCCTTCTTAGCTTTACGGGGAATCTTTGCCCAGAACTACATTCATCATGCAGATGCATTTCCACAGGAACGTTTCTCTTCCAAATGGTCTTAGTCATAGTTTTAGCACTGTGTCACTTCTTTGCTGACTTATTTATACAGTCGGCATGGGCTTGCTGTGCATCCGCTGCTAGTCTGCCCTAAAAAGGTGAACTGTTTATAATTTTCTCATTCTGGCTAACAGAAAAGACAGTGCTAAGCTGATGCCAGCAGCTTAGGGTTTTTTCTTACTGAAAAACCCACCCTGCTCTGGGTTGTACGCAAAGCAAAACTACTTGAGTGACAAAATAACCTTTCATTTGAGGGAAGTAAGGTCTGCTAAACACAGAACATACCTACCGTAAAACCAGAAAAGCAGGAGAAGCTGAGCAACTTGGTAAGGCTTTTCCCTCCAGATTCCTAGTCTGATAGGTGTGCTTCTACACCACATAACCACTCCTCTAACCTTGGTTCAGTCTCTTTGTGTTCCATCTCAACACGTTTGTTGGGTCATGGCTCCCCAGTGATCAAGGTTTGTGGTTGCCCAGGTTTGATTTAGATGATTGCTTATTGCAGGGACGTGAGTGCTCATGAAAGAGTTTTTGTGAGTGAAGGACTGGTCACCTCTGCAGTGATGGGCAGAGGTAAAAAAATGGTAGTTAGATATGTACAATAGGTAATGCTCTAAAGTAAGGTATAATTCACAGCTCCATTTTTTCCTTTGCTTTTTAAATCAAATTTTTTTCTGTGCAAAAGTTATTCCATAGCAAATTCTCTTATGTCTTCCCCCACCACACACCCTCTGGCTGCAGCATCCACTGAGGAGAAGAGTGGGCCAAAATGATTTTACCAGAAAAATATGAACCATCAACTACTGCTGTTGGATACAGTTTGTTAGCAAAGGGTTGGATTCTGTTTGTAACCTTCTCCACCAGATTTGAGAGCAGCTATCCCTTCTCCATTAGGTCTGGCTGGATGTGCAAAGTAGCAGTTGTGCATGACCATAAATCAATCTGGGAAAACCAGAGCTCAACTGCTGTACTAATTTAAGCTTTGCTCACTTTGCTGCTAATTTATATGACTAATAGTACATCATCTAGGAAGTGGCAGGTTCATTTTAAAAGACTGCCAAATTCACTTTCCTTGGCTATATTGCAAGGTATTTTTTACAACAAAAGGTATTAAGAATATTGATGTTTTCAGAATGACTGGAGAGGCTTTAATTAACAATAACATTTTAGGATGACCAAGAAAATGGGGCAGCTATGATCCAAGTTCTCAGAATTCTTATAATGAATAAAAGAGAAACGAAATTTCAAATAGTACCAAAATTTCAAAGATGTGACAGAGCTCACCACCTGCTTTTACAATAGAAGAAAATTTAGGGGGGAAAAAAATGGTCTATTTGAAACCTATTTTTAGGATGTAATCCTAGCTCTGGAGTACTAAGTGAAGCCTCGCCACTAACGAGGGAAAATGACAAGTCAGTAACCCTAAATTGTGGTTTATAAGTATTCAGATACTGTCTCATAAAGCATATAGATTATATCATTTGTATGTGTTTGTTCTGCCAGGCTTTCATTAAGATGTATGGCCCTGAACAAAGGGTAGAGTGGGTTTTGTCTTAAATAAGGATGGTATCCATTCATTCTCTGTTGTTTAAAGAATTAGAAAAGGAGCTGAGTTTATATCAAGGATGCTTTATGTTGCATAGTGCAAGAGGAAATTTCTAGTTTGGAGTATAAGGTGTAAAGTTAGGCTGTAAAATGTTCTTTGAAGACTGAAGAAATTCTTTTGGAACAGGCCTTGACATTTATCTTAAAACAGAGACTTGAACAGAGAAGCTGCATTTCCGTCTTGTATTTTTGTGGTATGTTTTTTTGGAAGTCTCTTTCTGATAACATTCAGAACATAGCTTGGTTTGGGTTCTTCACTCCCAACCCCAACTGAACAGTTTCCAAATGTCTCATAGCCTGCTGGCTATGAGTATTGAAAATGCTTTTAAGAAGGTACCCTATTTGGTATCTTCTAAATACAGTTTAACCCATTAATACGATAGTATTAGAGCAAAACTGTCCAGCTGGTACAACTAAAATCATTTGATTTGCACGTGCTCCATGTTCCTCATCTTCTCTGAAACACAGTTACATGTCTGAAGTTTCATGCAACATTTTTCTTTTTTTCTTATTATGATAAATCATACAAATGTTTGTTTGGTTGGTTTTTGTTTGTTTGTTTTGTATTCCAGACTAATTTAAAATTTCTCACGTGGGCTGGTGTCCTCTGTTGCTTGATATGGAATGGGCTTGCTCAGCAAGGTAGGTGACTTGATTTCATTGCAGTTGTTCAATGTTGCACTGCTTTGGAACCCTGTATGTACGTGCTGCTTTGGAGCCCTATATATTTAGCAGTTATTTATGAAGATAAATATATCCTTGTTAGACAAGTGCTAATAGCAATATGTCAGTCATATCTCATGTTTGTAGTCAGAACTTAGTTTACAAAGCTAGAATGAAGCAAACTAAAATTCTGTTGTTGTTAGCAGCTTTTTATAAACAAAGTGCCTGATTTGTGTTCTCTGTTAGGTGGAAGTGACTGCATAAAAGCTAATGCAAAATCATGTGGTGAATGTATACAAGCAGGACCAAACTGTGGTTGGTGTAAAAAAACAGTAAGTGTTGCAAAATTCTATTTAGTAAATACTTCAAATATATAGAAATGTCTATTTTTATTAATAATAGCTTCCTGTAACTCTTCAGTTTGATACTTACTTGTACTGAAATATTCAAATACTAGGATTTTCCTGATATCCTGCTTTGAGTATAATTGCTTTTCACGTGTCTACTTCTCCTTTTCTAAATCTTAAAAGTGTATACAGATCCTACAGGCTGCCTCACAGCTATTTAAAATCATTCCAGTATGGAACCTGTCTGGCTATGCTTCCAGTGACATTAGAGTAAGTGGTAATTTTAGACAGACATAGGCGGAGTAGGGCAAGAGATTGAAGGTTTTCTTTTCTAGAAGGAAGATGTTCAAATTTTTGTTTTCAGTTGCTGGTAGACTTGGGAAGTAGGAGATTAGTGTAGGGGTGAATGGGTTTGTTTCATTATGAAACATAAAAAGAATGCTTTTTTAAGTAATGAAAAATAAAATTCAGGAAATACAAAATGTAAGATAATCTTAAATGGTGTGACTTAACCAGTATATACTGAAGTGTTACCTTTGGGTTAAAACCAGAAGAAAATGTTTTCTACAGCTCTTCTTTGGTTTGTTAGTGAGAAATGGGAATTTTTTTCTGCTTCTTGCTAGGATACAATAATGTACATTTATTTCCATATAGTACCTACCAACTATCCCCCAAACCAGCTTATGAACTTTAAACATTTAATTAAAGTGACTTGAAAATTCATCTGTGAGCTATGAGATGAAATACAGACCATAGTCATCAAGACTGAAAAGCTTTAAGATAAATTTATTTATATGAATATTTTTGGGGGGATAGAATTTCCAGGCTTCTCAATTCGAAGCCTTATTTATTTATGTCTGACATTAAAGCTTTTTTTCTAGGCTTGAGGTAATGGTGATTTGTTTGTTCAGAACAAAGTTAGGTATTGGTTTTGCCCTATGGATCTTAATTTTTAATTCAATTTCCCAAAAAGAAGAGTTGTCATCTGTCTTTCCCCTGCTTTCTCAGCATGTTGCCACTATTTTGTTCTCGAGTACCAAGGTACACTTAAATAATCTTTAATTAAAGCCTTTCAAAAAAAAAAAAAACAAAACCCAAAAACTAAAAGGGAGGCTGTACAGGTAGGTTCATGTTATTGACAACTACATGAAGATAAGAGCTTTTTCCACTTTTTTTCTATCACTTGGAGTAGCTGATTTAAAAGGATGCCCTGCTTCTGTCTGAGGTGATGCTGGGCATCTTTTTACCTTTCATCCTGCTTACATCTTACACACAGGTAAGTGTGAGTAGCTTCAAACTCCTGGACTAAATAGTAGTAACTGATGTATCTGGTATAATTTAACATATTTCAGGAATTTTGTGTTGTGGGTTTGTTTTTGAAGTTCAGTAATAAAAGAAAAAGATGAGTCATTGTAAAAAAAAAAAAAAGTGTTATTGTGGGTAGAGTATACCAAATTGCAAATAGCTATAAACTATATTCTTTGCCTTTGTTTTCTAGGATTTTTTGCAAGAAGGAGAACCAACATCTGCCCGATGTGATGACTTGGCAGCACTAAAGAGTAAAGGCTGTCCTATGGAAGATATTGAAAATCCTAGAGGTAGCAAACAGCTGCTTGAAGATAGAGAAGTAACAAATCGTAAGATAGGTGCTGCAGAGAAGCTGGATCCTCAGGACATTACCCAGATACAGCCACAAAAATTAGTACTGAAACTAAGAGTCGGTAAGGACGGTTTCATTCTCATCTTTGGATGATTTTTCTGTCACCACATCTGCATTTTTTGCTTTGACTGTGTAACCATTTTGTTATAGAAATTACTGTTGTTCAGATGAATTGAGTGTTACCACAGCCATTCAGGTCAGCCCTGGTGTTTAGATACTCCAAATGCTGTTTGATTTTTAGGAAAGGTTATATATTATCACATCTTCCCAATGGAATTCAGGAGGAAAGAGCTACAGCGTGGATTGATGCATATATCAGAAAGATAAAATTGGTTTGTTTTCAGTATTTTGTAGTTGATTTTCTACAGTGTGGCTTTTTAGAATTAAAATGTATTGAGCAAAAACTTAGAGAAGTTGTGAGAGCATTTCCTTTTCCTTGAACTACTGCTGTTGCCTAAAGTCTGTGTGTTTGAACAGAATGGTTTTGTAGTTAAGCAGCAAGAGTTTTGGATTGCTACCTAAAATACTTTCCAGAGGCTAAAGATGTGGACATGGGTCTACAGTAATGAGAACAAAGCAGTTGTGTACCATTTCCAGCTCCTAAACAGGGGCTTTCTTTCATTCTGAGGAGGTAGGGGAACAAAAGCAGGGCATACAGTGCTTGAGCATAATGGGAATTGTCTTCAAGGAGGGTTCCTTGGTACTGCAGACACATTCACCAGCTACTTTGTATTTACCTGGTGGTACAAGAGCCTGTACTCAGGGTCAGCTGCTTGGTGATGGTCTTAACAAATGTAAAATGATCTGAAGAAGCTTAGCATGGTGATGAGAGGAAAGGAATGGAAGTTATTTTGCAGTTTTGCTATTGTCCCTGCATATTTCTAACATCTAAAGCTTTGGGGTTTTGGTGGTTGGTGGAGTTTCTGTTTGTTTTGTGGGCCGTTGTTGTTTTTTTGTTGTGGTTGGGTTTTTTGTGTCAAAACCATGCAACATAGCTGCAAGATCCATATGCTATTTGCTTTGCCCCTCTAATGATTTCCTCAGTTTGCTAATTTTGCTTTTATTAAGCAAATGTTTGCTAATTATTAAGCAGACTTAAGCAGTAGCACTATCACCATTGAACTTAATTGACTGAGGCGGTTGGGGGGAAAAAAAATCATATCATTTTATTCCTTATTTTATGTATAGTAGGCAAAATAATACTTTTCCATTTTCTGGGAGTGGGGTGGTAATTGTTCTGCAGTATCTTTTAATGTCAGAGTGAGACTACATGCTTCTGTAAAACAGAATGGGCTTACAATTGCAACAAAGAGTAACTTGCCATTAACTCGCTATTTCTGTGCCCTCAGCCTGCATTTGATGCAAAGTAACTTGAAATATTTCATTCAGAACAGATTTGTCTTTTATAGACCTATTTAACCAATATGGGGTTTTTTTAAAAACTAAACCCTGAGAATTTTTTGAGTCATCTAGGGTGAAAATAGACATTGAAAATTTGTGCTATTAGATCTTACAGGACCTTTGTTAAATGATTGCAAGTATGAAGGTTTGTAATTGTAGCAATTAAGAGCGGCTTGATTTTTGACAGGCTAGTATTTTCTATAGGGAGATAAATTACCTTGGAAATATAAAGTTGGACATTTGGAAGAAATACTGGAAATGTTTTCATTGTAATTTGATGTTAAGCATTTCAATTAATAGACAAGAAAAATAATCACCTCGAGTTCAAAACCTCTATCAATATTTCAAAGCCTTTCCTTAAACAGGCATTTTTCTTGCTAGTGCAGTTGCAGAGTTTGTAATGGTTTTTATTTGTTGTTTCATCTCTGAAACAGGAGAGCCCCAAACATTTTCATTAAAATTCAAGAGAGCTGAAGACTATCCCATTGATCTTTATTATCTTATGGACCTCTCCTATTCTATGAAAGATGATTTAGAGAATGTGAAAAGTCTCGGAACGGCTCTGATGTTAGAAATGGAAAAAATAACTTCAGACTTTCGAATTGGTAAGAAAGATTTGCCTATTCTAAATTAAAAAAAAAAAGTTATAAACTAAGGTTTCCTTCCTCATGTTTTTCACATAGTTACATATGAAGAGAGAGTTTGGGGTTTTTTTTTAATTAGTGGTATTACAGCAGATATTATAATACATAGAACTTGTTGAGGAACATAAAGAGTACTTGGTATCGATGGAGAAAGTGGAACATGAGAGCTACTTGTAATGTCAGTCCAGCTATAATGCATTTGCCTTCTGTTGTGTCATAATATAAATAAGAGACTTCAGTCTTCAAATTACAGGATGTTTTTTTTGTTGTTGTTCTTAGGCTTTGGCTCTTTTGTGGAGAAAACTGTGATGCCATATATAAGCACAACACCAGCCAAACTCAGAAATCCTTGTACAGGTGACCAGAACTGTACAAGTCCATTTAGCTATAAAAATGTACTCAGCCTTACCAGTGAAGGGAATAAATTCAATGAACTTGTAGGTAAACAGCACATTTCTGGGAATTTAGATTCTCCTGAAGGTGGATTTGATGCAATAATGCAGGTTGCAGTTTGTGGGGTAAGTGTATATTCATTTTCTTTACTGCTGTATTAAAAGAAGTGGTTTTAACACAGCCTTAGTGTTTTATGGTGGCTGATGTCATCTCACGTTAGCAAGACAAGATAGATGAGGCAGACTGCATGGGTATATGCATTTGTCTTCTGCAGAGACCTCTAGTGAGTGAATGAAACCAGGGAACGTGACACTGCTGATTACAGGCTGTGTTCACAGCAGATGGATGCATTCTATGACAACATCTGTAAAGGTTGTTGTAGAAGAAGAGTCAAATTCTGCTCAAAAATGTATGAAATCCTGTGTAAGCAGCTATTCTCAAATTATTTTAAAGCTTTATATGCATCTTGTAGCTGTTGTTTCAGAATGGTTTGGTGAATTGTAACTCCTGCCAGCTTCTCAGACAGAAATGGATGGAAGCTTGGTTTTTGTTTATTTTTGAAGATCTGATTTAGATCATTCCTCTTTGATGTTGTAGTAGTCTGACAGACTGTTCTATGCACCTGTACAACATGGACTCCCCAAAAAGTGATACCCAAGTTAGTTACTGTTATTTTTGCTGTTAATCACTGGAGTCAGGACTTTCTGAAACAATCCAGAGTCTTAATAAAGTAAGTGCCATGTTACTCACAAGCTTTCTAGGGCTTTTTTGTTGGGTTTCGGTTTGAGTGTTTGGTTTTTTGGTGGTAACTGGTACTAGTACTTATGTGAGACTTTTATATGGTCTCTTCTGAAATTAAGTAGGGCTTTGACTTGATGACAGACTTTAAAAAAAAAAAAAAAATAGGAAAGGGCAGGTTACAGAGTTAATCCCTGCAGCTGATGCTCGTGGGACACTGAAAGAGGGCTGTCAGTTCTCTGGCAAGCCCTACGCTGGGTATAAATCTGGTCTAGATAGGCAAGGCCTCATTTTGTGTTTTTAGAGCCTAATGCTGGGCAAGACAAAATCTTCCAATTGAAGATTGCAGCAGCACTCTACACCCCTAACGTTGTCCTTTGTGCTCAGGCAGCATGGTTATGACATAGAAGTGAACTTGGCATTAAGTAGCTGGAGTGACGTGTCCATTTTCTAAAACCCTGTTGCTCTTCAGATATTCCAGTGAGATCTGAGCAGACCAAAGTACATCTCAAAATGAATGTTTCTTGCCTTTGATGAAAAAACCTACAGCAGATGTTTTGGAGCAGATGTTTAATTAAATGCAAGTGTTTTAAAGGTTGGAGTGATTTGGAGTCGCTTTCCAGGGTGACACTTCTACAGAAGTGCTTCTCCTAAGCCTGTCTGCTTCTTCCTGCATTTATCTCTCAAGTGTTGGTCCCCAATGTTGTAAAATCAATAGGTTAAATATACTAAAAATCCATTTGTTTGTTTCCCAAGGAACAAATTGGCTGGAGAAATGTTACCAGACTGTTAGTGTTTTCCACGGATGCTGGATTCCACTTTGCAGGAGATGGTAAACTGGGTGGAATTGTTTTACCAAATGATGGGAAATGTCATCTGGAAAATAATATGTACACAATGAGCCATTATTACGTAAGTCTTTACATCATCTTGTAGGAAAATTTAATATTTTGTGATGCTTGAGCTCAAAAATACCTCATTAAGTCATCTGGTTTAATTCCAGACCTCTACATCTTGTGAACTTTACCGATTTATCTCTGCATTCGATCAAGTGACTTTAGCTTAAATAAAGCAAACATGTAGGAATTAAACGAGTTTTAATTGGAAAATTTCAAGAAATGGCAACATTCACACTATGATTTGTTGTTGGATTTTAACCTTCTTTGATAATTAATAATCCTGCATGTCCGCTGTGGTGGCTCTGTGCCATTATTTTATCTTTTCACTAATCTTTGTGTTCAGAAGTAGTTTCCTACTGTAAAATAGAGAGCCAGTTTTTCTTATGACTGCTTGAAATCTTATGATGTGAAGTTCATGGTAAAATTTGCTTAGAGTCATTTCCTTTATGGTTTATTGATAGGTAGATCAGACAAAAGATGAAAAGAGAAACATCTCCTAGATGGGGTAAACACGATAAGCTTCACAAAGTTTGTGTGTTCATATATTTCTAAAGTTAAGTGAATATTGCTCAATAAAAACCTAAAATTAATTCAGTTTTATTTCATCTTTTGGGGGTTTTTATGAAACTGTGCAAAAGTTGTAGTGGTTTCCCCTGAGATAAGTCATATGGAAAACTAGCAAAGGTAATTTTCTGAGAACATTGAGATGAAGGATTTTGCGCCTTACTACAAGGATACTGAGGTGCTGGAGTGTGACCAAGAAAGGGCAATGAAGCTGGTTAAGGGTCTAGAGAACAAGTCTTATGAGGAGTGGCTGAGGGGATTTGGGTTGTTTATCCTGGAGAAAAGGAGGCTTAGGGGAGACCTTATCACTTTGTAGAACTACCTGAAAGGAGGTTGTAGTGAGGTTGGGGTCTGTCCCTTCTCCCAGGTTACAAGTGATAAGAGGAAAAGGCCTCAAGCTGCACCAGGGGAGGTTTAGGTTGGACATGAGGGGGGGGGGGGGGGAACCCCCCCTTCCTTGCAAGGGGTGTCAAGCCCTGGCCCAGGCGGCCCAGGCTGCCCAGGCAGGTGGTGCAGTCACCACCCCCAGAGGTATTTAAGAGACATGTAGATGAGGTGCTGAGGGACATGGTTTAGTGGTGGGATTGGCAGTGTCAGGTTAATGGTTGGACTTGATGATCCTAAACGTCTTTTCCAACCAAAATGATTCTGATTTAACCTGGAGACTTTAAATGGCAGGGAACATGATAATGTTACTATGAAAAAACACCTTTCTCCATGGGGCATACATGGAATCTTTTCAATGCATGTTTGTTTTCAGAGGCTGTTTTGCTTTAGAGCAGTACCATAACTGGCTAGTTAGAAGCCTTACATGTATATCTAAAGGTGATTTGTGTTTATGACATCAAAGTATTGATTGTTTCCTAAATTTGAATTTTTCTAGGACTATCCCTCTATTGCTCACCTGGTACAGAAGCTTAGTGAGAACAATATTCAGACAATCTTTGCTGTTACCGAAGAGTTTCAGGCAGTTTATAAGGTAAAAATAAATAAAGGCATAACTATAAGGTTATAAAAAAATATATATATATTTCTGTTCTCTATACTTTTTTCCCCCTCAAGCACCAAGACTGAGATTTTCTCAGAAATAATTAAAATTGCTTGTGTTTAAATTAAAATTGTATGGAAATGAGTGATCGCAGAAGTAATTTTGCCACTCACATTTTTATTACTAAGTCTTTTCTACTTGTTCAAATGGATACTGAGTATGTTTGTAATTTCCAAGGAGAAAGTGCCCCTCCTCCTTGCTCCATTTTATACTTTATAGGTAGGAAGGAGTGGAGAGCATATTTACAGTGCTAATATTTGTGAGCATTTTTACAGCAAAATAGCAAAGTGGGACATGGACACTGAATTGAGACAAGCTTATCAAAGAAAGTATTTTGTCCTTTGCAGGCTCTTTACATTCCTGATGTTTAAAATTAACTAAACTACTGGATGTGATTGTGAAATAGGAAATGACTGTGTAAAGGAGATGGATATTTTCTTTGTTTTAACCTAACAGGATGTTTTATTTCCCTTTTTTTTTTTTTTTTTAAGCTATATTCAAATTGTACATTTTTTTCTTTTTTTTGTTGGAAATCATCTTTTATTTTATTAAAGTGTGATTCTTTAAGATGTTGAAGATATATTATATGTGGTCAACTTGTACAGGAGAAGGTCTTTGTATTCCGTTACTAAATTTAACATGAAAATGCAAAGGAGAATAAAAGTCTGAGTGCCTGTTTGTATTTGGAGTGTTGGCTATAACCTCAAAAATCATGATGCTCACTGGCCATTCTGTAGCCTTGTTTTTTAAAGTACTTGATCTTGACTAGTTAATCCACTAAAGTTAATATCAGCATACAGATATTTATAGTACAAATTATACTTTCTTTGTTAGTAAGACCGTAATTTTTCTTCTAATTTTGTAAATCTTGAAAGGAATTGAAAAATCTGATACCAAAATCAGCAGTGGGAACGTTGTCTTCAAACTCCAGCAATGTGATTCAGCTGATCATCGATGCATACAATGTAAGTTCAGATTTTATTTGGGTTGTATTAATTTTTCTTGCTTCTAAGTTATTAGGAGTTTTTTTAGGCAGATACTCCAAGCTGGATTTTTTCCTACAAGATAGGAAGTTAATGTACTAAACTGTAAGTATATTGCCATATACTGTATAAAACCACATTAGACATACAGACACTATGGCAGTAAGAGGTTAGATGACTAGAAAGATACACTCTTAATTTTTTTTCTTTGGAATGTTGTTTGGCATCCACATTTTCCCTTTTAAAAACTAAAATCCACTACCAAAACCCACACTGTTTCTTCAGCATCTTCAGTTCTTTGCCTTCCATGTGGAAGCAAAAAGGGCCATTTTACAACTTCTCTTAACCCTAAAGAAAATGTCTACATCAACCTCAGGGACCCCCTCAAGGCTTTGGTCCCAAAATACTTTCTTCACAGCTGCGTTGTGTAAATGAGCCCCATTTCTTCTTTGGGGTGCATGGGGCAAGCAAGTGCCTCCAGCATCTGTGGTGACCTGCTCTGACTCTGAATAACAGGGTTCAGCCACGAGAAGGGGTTCACCACAGCAAGAACTGGTGTTTCTTGTCACATTGGAACTTGCATAATTTGAGTGCACTCATGGGACTGACACTTAGACTGCTTGTAGCTGTATAATGTTTTTTCTTCAGCAAAATGGTTATGCAATTTAATTCCACCTTAGGTAATAACTATTGTTTTAGTCCCTTTCTTCAGAGGTTATCCTGGAAAACACTAAACTACCAAAAGGAGTGACAATCAGTTATAAATCTTTCTGCAAGAATGGAGTGAATGACACACAAGAAGATGGAAGGAAATGTTCTAACATTTCAATTGGAGATGAGGTAATTTACAGTATATGTGCTGCTACCAAAATAAAAAATTCATTTGAATTGTCCAACACTCAATTTTTTTTTTTTTAATAGTACAGCCAAAACTCCTTTTACTGATATGACACTCCACTTATTTTTCTTCACAGGTTACATTTGAGATTAATGTAACAGCTAACGAATGTCCAAAGAAAGGACAAAATGAAACGATAAAAATTAAACCACTGGGATTCACTGAAGAAGTGGAAATTAATCTTCAGTTCATCTGTGAATGTCAGTGTCAAAGTGAAGGAGAACCTAATAGTCCAGCCTGCCACGAAGGAAATGGAACATTTGAATGTGGTGCATGCAGGTAAAGAAAGAAATATTTTTGTTTATTTTTGCAAAAGAATAAATACGAGCAAGATTTTTAGCTTCCTTAATTAGGTTTTACTTGGTTTTACTAATGTTTTCCATGAAAGAACAGGAATTACCCTTACTGACCTATTTCTTTTAGGATATTTGGACATACTGCCTTATCTCTGCAAATAATCCCTTTGCTGGAATTCACAGTATTGATCATGAGTTTGGCAGTGTTGTAAAAAGTCAGAATTCAATTCTGACCTTCAGTTGGTACTTTAAAAGATATAGGTCTTACTGCTTTTTTTAGTTTCTTTATTTGATTTTTGAGGTTCATGTAATATGGTAAAATTGTGGATTTATGGGACAAAATGCAAGAGATCACTTTGTGATGTTTTTGCAAGTATTCAGAGTGATCTAATAATACCCTCCTAAGGTGAGTGGTGATTTTGAGAGATTTGAAAGCTTCCTAGGTTTTTGGTAGGAGCTCCTACCCAAATTGGCACCAGTTGTTTCATAGCAGGAAAGAGTAAAAAGTCATTAAAGAACCACCTTTTACTCTTCTTCCTGCTTTACTTCTGACCTTTCAGGATCTCGTTGCAATGTTTCTTCTCATTTCATATATCTGTAAATCTTTCAGAATACATCCAAATTTGTTTGCATACTTCATGCCTTTGAAATGTCCTTTGTTTGCCCATCACTGGGATTAGATTACATATGTTTCCTTTATTACATATTTGAAAATGAAGTAAAATGATACTGAATTTTCTGGCATTGTACACAATGAAAGCAGAGCAAAATCTTAAAGAGTTTAGCTGGAGACTAGTTGAAGATCAGCCTAGTAAGTCAAGGTTCAAGCCTTTTTTCCAACCCCTAAGAGACCTACAGCAAAAATGAAAAACACTTCCTGGAAGCCCTTTGAGATGAGACTGGTAAGAGCAGAATGGAGTGGAGATCTTCTCTAGGAAAACAAGATCCAGGACTTTGGATAACAATATTGTTTCCTGCTTAGTGAGCTGTAACTGATATAGAATGTAGAATTCACATTCCTTCTAGTTTAATATGTGACCAATTAAAAATAAAGCAAAAGTTACTGACTTAGCTCTTAGAGGACTTATGGTGTAGAATGGACTACCATCTGCTTGGTGAAGTTGTTGGTAATCAGTGGCTTGTTTGAAAGACTGAGATGCAGCCCCTTAACTGCTCAATATTCTGTAAATTTTGTGTGATCTGATCTGGGTGATCCTGCTCTGGCAGGGGGATTGGACTGGATGATCTCCAGAGGTCCCTTCCAGCCCCTGACATTCTGTGTGATTCTGTGAAATTGAGGAATAACCCACTTTTGGATCCAGTATTTATGGTCCACTACTCCATTTTTCAGTCAGTTTTTGATGTTCCCTTTAAATAAAGAGAAGAGATTTTTCCCATCTTTGTGTAGAAGGACGACTGAAACTTTGTATCTCTGTCTACTGGTCTCCCCCATGGTTTCACAGTGGGGAGAACAGACCTGTGGGTAAGAAGAGCCTTTTGTTTTGGCAGCAGTAGCAGTTTCCTGGCAGAACAGTTCTCTGACATCCCACAATAGTTTGTCAGTCGCTGCTGGGAAGAACAACAACTTCCATTTGTTCATTGATTGATTGATTGATTTTTTTAATCTTTATAATGAGAAGTATTGATCCTCAAAGATCATCTACTCTCCTGTCTTAATTGCTGCTCATGGGAAATCTTTTAACTGGAAGATGACAGCAGCTACAGTCAACAGTCACTGTCAATTATTGTTCAGTCACACGAGAGAGGGATTAATAATGGTTATGTGGCAATTCAGTCAGAGGTGGTGGCACACAGTTTCTCACCTGGAAGAAGTAATCTGCATAGGAGCAACTTCACCCAGTTTGCTCCAGCACCATCAAGAATGTTTACATAGGTGTCAGCTGAAAATCTCACGTGAACTTGAACTCTTGATTACCCCTTGAGAGAATAGTCACTTTTACTCCCATTCCTTGTGCTATTTTTTGCAGCCTTTTTATTGTATGACTTTTAATTTACGTTTTTCAACGGTGTTTTTATCTTGCAGGTGTAACGAAGGACGTATTGGAAGACTATGTGAATGTAGTACAGATGAAGTAAATAGTGAGGATATGGATGCTTACTGCAGGAGGGAGAACAGTACAGAAATATGCAGTAACAATGGAGAATGCATTTGTGGACAATGCGTATGCAAGAAAAGAGAAAACACCAATGAAGTGTATTCTGGCAAATACTGTGAATGTGATAACTTCAACTGCGATCGATCTAACGGTTTAATCTGTGGAGGTGAGAAGCTTCTTCAGAGAAAATTGGCCAGCAGCTTACAAGTCCAACAATTCTACCCTGCAGTGATACTTAGCTTAAAGACCGTAGCCACTTGATAACAGAGATGAGGATACCCACCAGTTTAGTGGTTGAAAACAGTTATCTCAGTTAGATAACCATCTGTGGTCATGACCATGTAGGGTCTTCATACACAGTCCACCTTCCTTGAATCACAGCTCCAAGAAGGATGTAAAACCAACTTGATTTCTACTGTTTAGAGCTGTTAGTTCTACTGCTTGCTACAGAATTACCCTCAGGTAGTATAATAAAGAACAACTATCCTGGGACTGTAATGTTTTACTGGCTCAGTGTAACCACTGCATCAGTAAAAAGAGATCAAGACCTCAGCTTATTTCTAATAGCAAGTGCTTGACTCGGTGCTTGACAAGATACCAGTGAGATGTTATCTTGAGACTGTCTGAAAGATAAGTGATTAAAATGTGCAGGATCCAGAATAACACCTTAATGCTTGAAACAAGACTCTGATGGCAGTTAATTCTCAAAAATAAAAAGCAATTTAGAAAATCCTTCAGCAGTTGGTGCCTAAATAATTTTGCTGCGCGTGTTTTTGTCCTATAATATAACTTCCCTAGGCTGTTTTGCACATGGAAGTACCTGGTAGGAATGTAACTGTTATCTCAATTTTCACTGTTAGACAAGAATAAAATAGAGAAGCCACTAAGCTTTAACTGAATTACAAGAATACCTTATCTGTCTGGTTTTGCTTAGACAGCTCCACAAAGGATAGGAGCAGTGGTGGTCATCCAAACTATATGGGACAGATAAGTATGGACTATTCTCAATGGAGAAGGAGAGCTGTAGCAGAATATCTTGCCATTTCATCTTCATCACCCTTCTGGAGATAGCTGTATCTTGTTTCTTGTGTAGGGAGTGTAAGGAGCATAAAGTTTGGTTGAGTGGGTGAAGTCAGAAGTATCTGAATGGTGTTGTCCTAGGGAGCCAAAAGGTGTTTCATTTTTCTGTGGTGTGAAGTCTTAAGTGCAGTTTTAGGTCCTGCTTTATAAAATTGCCCAGGGATAGATATGAGGACGGGAGTGAGCAATACATTTATGCACATCTAAAACTGTGAACTGAAGCAGTGCTGTAATGCTCTCCACCCAGGAGATATGGCCATCACGTTATACTGTTCCTGATCAGCTCTCACTGGTCTTGTTACTTTGCTTATGAAAGGAAAGCCAAAGGCAGAAGAATGGCAAGAGGGGAGACTCACCTGCAAGTAGTTTCTCAAGAAGCTACAACTTTTTTCATAGCTCTTACTTCATTAGTGTCTCCATTATCTCTCCACCATGGTTTTCTTTTCCCTTTATCTGTCCTGAGCTGGCTAATGTGTATTCCTCACTGTCACAAATTTTCTGGTTTATATTAAGACTTCATCTCACTGAAATATCTTTTCAATGCGCAGGAAACGGTATCTGCAAATGCAGAGTGTGTGAGTGTTTCCCCAACTTCACTGGCAGCGCATGTGACTGTTCTTTGGATACTACTCCTTGTATGGCATCTAATGGTCAGATCTGCAACGGAAGAGGAACCTGTGAATGTGGCACCTGTAATTGTACAGATCCCAAATTCCAAGGCCCCGCATGTGAAACCTGTCAGACTTGCCTTGGTGTCTGTGCAGAGCACAAGTAAGTGCCTAGAAAACCAAATCCCAGCTTCTGTACGTTTGAATTTGTGGTATTTACATCTGCAGAATTTAGAAAATAAGGCTTTTGAGACTGTGCTTTATTCCACCCTGAAATGTAGGGACACTGTTTCGTATCATCCCATTAAGCAGTAAAAGCTTTTTTGGTGGGAACCAATAGTTAGAAAGAAAACATTATTAATACAGTATTTTGATCTTTTCCAGGTAGGCTAATTTTTTTTTATTTTTTTTTTTTTTTCTCTGCCATGTTTTGTTAGCTATAGAAACTACATCAGTTTTAACCATGCAGATTGACATGGGCAGATTACAGCTTTCTTCTATTTCGCGTATGATTATCAACAGCCAACTTTCTGAAGAGCTGGATAAGATTATAACATGACAGGCTGTAAAGTCTCCTCATCTTGATGTAACAGAAGTATACATGTACTGTGCAATTTCCAGAAAGGTTAAAGTGTCAGTTAAGCTTTTTGTTTAAAATATTTATTCCAAAGTACTACTGAAAGACCATCTTGACAGTCAAAAACTAAACCTGGATCTGTGTGGGCCAGTGAAATTTTGCAGACCTTCTTTTGGATATCTGGGCTTTTAGAAACAAAGTGTTTTCTGCATTAAATAAATTCATGATTAGTGGCTGGGCTGATTCTTGGCTTTGTGGAGCTGACCTTAAGATTCCCTTTCAGCACAGGCTTTTAAGTATAAAAATCCTTCTCAGTCTCCTTTTTTCAGTGAGTTATTCAGAGTGATATCCTGCTGTAAAGCTTGTCACTCAGTTTGTTCTTTTTTACCAGTCTCTCAGGTAGAGTTTCACTGTAAATAATCTGTCCTTATGCTGTCTTCTCTGATATTATTCATTTTCCAGGTGGAGGTGTTGAAAAATTTTATCCTTATTTTGGTTTAGATTTAGGCAATTTTTTTTTTTTTCCCCTGTCCTTGAAGCTTGTGGGTCATCAAGGGAAAGAGAAATTGAATAAAGGAGGCATTTGTTTATCACAAGGTACATGAATGTTCTGCCTGGTAAAAAGACATGTCTTGGTTTATTTTCTTCCTGGCTTTTATGTTGTTTTTTCTCTGGGTTGTTTGGTTTTGGTTTTTTTCCCCTTTACATTTTCTCCTTTCTATTTCTCTAGATAAAATGCTAGAAATCTTTCCTAAACATATTAGTAAGCATTTCTTCTGATCTGTACTTCCACAGGGACTGCATTCAATGCAGAGCTTTTGATAAGGGAGAAAAGAAGGAAACATGTTCTCAGGAATGTATGTATTTCAACATGACACGGGTAGAAAGTCGAGACAAGTTGCCACAGCCAGGACAGCCCGATCCGTTATCTCACTGCAAAGAGAAGGATGTTGATGACTGCTGGTTCTACTTCACATACTCTGTCAACTCGAATGGTGAAGCCAGTGTCCACGTGGTAGAGACCCCAGGTATGGACACGCTGTTGCCTACTCTCCATCTTTGTTGTTAATTCACGAGGTTGCTGTGTACTACAAAGGAGCTCTGGTTGATTGGCTAGAGTTAGATGCGTTCAGAATTAGGTACCCATTCCCTCAGTGAGTTGTGGATGTCTGTGCATTGAGCTCTGCAAAAGCCCTTGTACAGTTTGTAATTATTGTAAATTTTATGTTGTTAGAAGTTCTGGGGATTATTTAGGAGGGTTATTATTTCTGTGTCAATCACCATCAATCATTTTGCATTTGTATTACTCTTTTCAAACACATAATTCGCTTTGAAAAGTACATATTTTTATCCACAGATGATGTGCTTTTTTTTTTTCCAAGTTTTCTTTCAACAGAGATCAATTCCCAAGACAAGGAAATATCCTAAAAAGAAAAAAATAATAATTTTTCATAAGCAAAGTTATAACTTCTCCTTATGTATTAGCTACTAACAGAAACACCCATCTGAAGTGACACGAGAAGCAGTCTTTTTCTGTAATGCTGTTGGTAGAATATGTGGGGACTGTTTTACCAATCTACATTTGGACTCTACCTGGTTTATCCCTCCAGCATCACCTTTGACTTGTAGCTCTCGCGTCTTTAAAACACAGTTTATAGAATAGTAGAGTGGCTTAGGCTGGAAGGGACCTTAGAAATAATCTCATCCAGCCTCCCCACCATGGGCAGGGACTCCTCTCAACAAGACTGGGTTGCTCAAGGCCTCGTCCAACCTGGACTTGAACACCTCCAGGGAGGGGGCAGCCAATCTATTCCAGAGTCTCACCACCCTCACACCAAAGAACTTTTCCCTCAGATCCAATCTAAAGCTATTTGCCCTCCGTTTAAAGCCATTTCCCCTCATTCTATCACTGGACACTCTTGTGAAGAGTCCCTCTCCAGCCTTCCTGTAG
>JANIJG010015609.1:42750-58106 GCA_024611175.1 Megaceryle torquata | reverse complement strand
TTTGAGTGCGACCTTCTAGCCAGTTCCTTATCCACCAGGTGGTCCATCCATCAAGTCCATGTCTCTCCATCTTAGAGACAAGGATGTCATGTGGGACAGTGTCAAATGCTTTGCATAAGTCCGGGTAGATTACACCAGTTGCTCTTCCCTTATCAGAGTTGTAACTCTGTTATAGAAGGCCACCAAATTAGTCAGGCCTGACTTGCCTTTAGTGAAACCATGTTGGCTGGCACTGTTCACCTCATCTTTTTCATGTGCCTTAGTACAAATACCAGGAGGATCTGCTCTGTGATTTTACCTTTCAGAGGTGAGGCTGACTGGTCTGTAGTTCCTAGTTAGTTCCCTGTTGCTAGTTATTTTGCTCTTAATAATCTAGATGAATTCCTTGAGGGGTTAGCAGCCTGGAGATTTTCTCATCAGAACGTGAATTGTTCAATTACTAAGATGAAAAATAAATTAGAAGGATAAAAATAAGCTGGAATATTACAGGATGTACACATTCCATAACTTCCATTATTTGAAAAGAGAATAATATTTGCATATCTTTGCTATTCCAAGTGTGGCTTCAATACAAAATGAAATTCTAAAAGCACCTAGATGTGCATTACCTTTATTTTCTGTAACATGTTTCCCTCGCTTTATTCCCCAGAATGCCCCAGTGGCCCTGACATCATTCCCATTGTAGCTGGTGTGGTTGCTGGAATTGTTCTTATTGGACTTGCATTATTATTGATTTGGAAACTGCTAATGATCATTCATGACAGAAGAGAATTTGCTAAGTTTGAAAAGGAGAAGATGAATGCCAAGTGGGATACGGTAAGTCGGGAGGCTTTTATCTGTACAAAAACTGCTGTAGTTGAGAAAAAATAGAATGATTTTTTTTGTTGTTGTTCACCTGCTTTAAATGTTTCAGATTGTATTCCTGCCTTTTGGCCTATGGAGGTACAGAAATAGCCTTATTTTAAGCTGACTTTAAAACATGTTTTATGTTACCACTTGCAAAAAGAAGCAAACAAAAAGTAACCATTAAAAAAACCCAGCCCTCTTTCAGAAATTCCTTTGGGGTTAGAAAAGTGAGTAATAACTTCAGCTGATAGAAAATTTCAGAGAGAAAATGGTCATGGTGATGGAACAGTTCAGCTTTGCAGTTCTACCACACTTGACAACATATTATTAAAACAGTTATTAGAAGATGAGAGTAACTTTTGTGTAAAACAAAGAAGAAATTGTTACTCTTATGAAAAATCTTGTAAATATTTCCTACAGGTTTAGTTGGGAGATTTCAGTAACTGGTTACAAAATCGTGGCTGGTGCTACTGGTTTGTTGAAATCTTCCCAGCCCCTTGTCAACAGGAAGAAAAAGGGTCTATAGGCTTACATAGGCTAAAGGGTCAGTGTCTCTGGGGAAATTCTAGGAATCTGCTAATCAAAGAAGTTAACACCCACGTATGTGTGATGGAATAACTTAAAAAAAAAATCTAGGAAGTCCTCTATTTTTATTATTAAATAAAACAAGTTAATTCTATGCCAGGAAAAAACAAAACAAAAAGGAATACTAACACTTTTCTTTATATACAGCATGACTTTTTTGGTGATAGTTGAGAATGTTACTTCTTTTTTTTTCCCCACTGAATTATTCCACATTGACCATTTCTTTTACTTCAGCAAGAAAATCCAATATACAAGAGCCCTATTAATAATTTCAAGAATCCAAACTATGGACGTAAAGCTGGTCTCTAAGTCTCAGTTTGTATCTTCTTTCATTTTCTTCCTTCTTTATTTTTTTTCCCCTCTTTGCATGGCACTTCAACCTCACTGTGTGTCGCAGTCAGTTAACCCCAGTTTGAGTCTTGCTCAGTGTATCTATTCCTGCTTTGATTCTGGGGTTTTAAAGAATGCAGCTTGAAAATTTATAACTTGTTTTGACAGCAAGATTGCTTACTTACTAATACCACCAGTACTGGCTTACAAAATACTCTACAAGTGATTTTTTAATTATTGTGATTATTTTTTTTGGCAGATAAATGTGGATATATAATAGAACAGCTGTTAGGATTGAAGAAACTCTGGATTGTGGAGAGACAGTGTTTAGGGGAGGGTTTCTCTTCCCTCAAATCAGCAGTCAGTTTGCTTTAAGTTGATATGTTTGCAAAGCTAGTTTAGATATTCCTCAGATAACCCAGCCTATAAATATTAGTGGTTTTTATTAGAATAGCTCTGGGAACATCCAGAATAGCCTTACAGATTTTTTTCCTTTGGTTTTTTTTAACTGCTTTGGCTTATCAACCTAGTAAAGAGCTAGTCTCTATCAAAAGTGTGAAATGCATAAACTCAACTGATTAATTAAATATTCATCTTATTTTTTCCATCCACATTTCTCTTGAAATGGCAATACCACAGTCATTGTAGCCCAGACAGCATTGGGGGGGGGGTCCATAAAAAAACCCACAACACATTGATATGAGAGGAGGAAATGTTTTTATCCCCCTGGATACATTTCCCCCCCCCCCCCCAGTTTCTTAGTACCTTCTAATCTCTGCCTGAAGAGCTCATTTCTGTTTGGAAATGCTGACTTCTCTTCACACCCAACACTTGAGGAGGAACAGCAGTATCCAGAAGAGCAAGTCAGTAAACCAGAAGAGATGGATAGGTATCTTCTGTAGACTTTGAGGTTGCACATTCCTGAATGCTTTGAATCCTTCCCTGGGATCCCCAGCTGCTGGGGAAGGAATGAGAAAGAGAGGATGAGATGGGGAATGGATGTCAGAAGAGTGTGGAGAGAGAGAAGTAGTACAGAGATCAGATTAGGGAGTGGGAATGAAGAAGGGGAGAAGGCAGCACATCACTATAAATATCCAAGCAGGATTTTCAAGAGCTGGTGGAAGGGAAGGATCTGTATCTGTAATTTTTACTCAATCTGCTGTCTCCTTTTTTTGGTGTTGCACTCAAAAGATTTTTTGTAAAGGAAAAATGAGGGGAGAATGCAGGAATTAAGAGTATTTAAGCTCTTACCTGTCCTTACGGCGACAATTCCAAATACCTTGTATTGCATTCTGCCCCCTTCCTTGATGAAATACACTTTCCTTTTCTTTTTGCAATCATTTCACTCTCCAGTCTGTCCAAAACTGATCGTAAAAGTGTTACTTTTTGCCTGACACACCAACCACCTTCATCTTTCCATTTTGCATCTGGGGAGGAGGTGGAGTTAATGTTACTTTCTAACATTTCCCTGAGTCCATCTGGTTAAGTCAGTGTTACCTTTTTCTTCTACCACTTAATTGTCTACTTTCTATTGCATGCAGGACAACCCATAGGGTGTGTAACTTCCATTCTGTGCTCTCAGTCTCTGCCTCATGACTCTTTCAGGATCTAATGTCCCTTAGTGCTGTCATTTCTCCTTCAAATGTACTCGTTGCAGAAAGCTTTGCTCTTGTATAAATGGAGGGCTTGACTTCTGCCTTTTCGTTTTACTCAAAGATTACAAGTGTGACTGTGGGTTTTTTAAACACAACTTTATCTTTTTTTATTATTATTATTAATTAAAAAAAAATAATCAGAACTTTGAGAAGGAGGGAGGTGGGTTTAGCTTTAGTGGCCACTGAAAAAGAGGGAGATAGTTATTAGCAGAATAGGTGACTCAAAGGAAGTAAAAGAAGAAAATTTTCCTTTTCCCTACAACTTAAGATTTTCTGGGGTTTTTAGATGGTTAAAGTAATCTTTCATTTAGCTGAAGAAAGAGTTGTCTGGTATTGCCAAGGCAAGAAAGTAATCTCAAATCCCATTCCAAGGGAGTTCCACTGCAGTAGGTTCCTTCCAGGTGTCGATGTACAGAAGAAAACAAAGTGCCTGCAGTTAGCGTGACCCTTTCTCCTCTTCCCCAGCAGTCGTGTGCACACGTTGGCTTGGTCACTGCAGTGGGCAACTGCAGCACCACTAATCTTGTCGTGGACCAGCTGCCCAAATATTTCCCCAGCCCTGCCTCGTGGTGTTGTGAATGATCTGTTGCCACAGTACCCCTGCAGTCGATGCTCAGGCCAGTGAGGTTGAAGCAAGTTCAGTTTGTCTTTGACCTGCAGCTTAGCTACTGTCCTAGTGTCCTTTCACCAGCCTTACTGTCTTCACTGCCTGTTTGGTATAGATTTGTGCCAGTAAAAAGAGTATTTACTTGCTAGCAAGCAACTGCTTTCCTCCAGTCTTCCAGCCATGGTAGATGACCTTCTGTCATCTGTGTTGCCCTTCATCTTGGCCTTTTGTTTCATCCTCTGATGCGATGGCCACATTTACAAGTTGACAGATGACTTCTTATATATCACTGAAATAATGATGGGTAATAATAAGAGATGCAAATAGAAAGAATTGGCTCTGAAACAACGTATGTGGGTGAGTTTAGAATATTCTAGAGTGCAGATTCTTGTGGTGACTTAGGACTTAAACCCCCTATGAAGGTACCTTAAGTGACTGTTGAAACAGTAAGTCCGTGGAGAAAAGAATAAGAAAGTTAATCAAGCATCCTGAATAATAGGGTCATGTTATGCAACACTAGACAACTGCTACCCTCTGAACAGCCCAGTCTAGCTGAAAATGAACACTGTTGCAACTCTTTTTATTCTTTGCTGAAGGTACTTCTAAAAAATACCTCCATCTTTATTTTAATATATTTCACTTGATCTTTTATATAGTTATTTTTTGTTTGATTTTATCATGGTTTAAGTGTGCATGGTTTTTTCATTTACAGGGGCATGTGACAAATGTGTTTTCTCTAACTTTGCATGCCTAAACCAGTGTATTCTCTGCAGTGCTATAAAGAAAATAGGTTTATTTAAAACCAGCAGTATTTGTCTAAGACAGCAAGTTTGGAATACAACATTTTAGTGGCCAGTTAAAAATCTGGAATGCAGCTAACCTCTGAAAGTTCATACCATGTGCCAGCTGTGAGGGCCCCTAAGCAAGATGAGTCATGTTGGACTAGTGGACAATGATTTACTACTACCATGTTAATTTTATTGATAAGCTCTCTGTCGGTGGAAGACCTCAGGGCTGAGCCACGGTGGTCAAGTATTGCTGGAAAGGCCAGGGCTGTCACTGCCTGTCTACCAGAAGATACCAGGGAAGGAATTGCAAGTCCATTGCACATCTTACATCGTGGTTATAGGCAGCAGAGCTTCAAGAGCTCTTCAGCTGATCAAACATAAGGTTGGGTTAAGCTGAAGGTCTCTGTGTGTTGACTGAGTCCCTGTTATTTGTAATGAGAACTGAGACATTCAGCTGACCTGGAAAGACACGTAGTTCAGTGCCTGATTCAGTGACCTAAATCCCCCTGTGTGCTTCTGAGAGCTCTTGGGAACATAAAGTGGAAGTACGAGGGAAGACAGTACAGGGTTTCAATTTCTTTGTAAATAGGGCTTGTGCAAAACAAAGAGCATGTAAATCTCAAATTCTGATTTCTCTTGAAAAAGCATTTTAGTAAAAAAACCCCCAAAAAAGTATGATCTTATCTTATTATGCAAGCTGCATTTTAAACCTGATTCCAAGTTCAGATTAATTGCACGAGTAGCACCCTGCAAATACCCAAGTTTTAGATCAGTTCCTACACTCTCTCTCTTTCAAACAAGAAAATGGAAACATACACCTCCCTCTGTGTGCTGGGGGTGGTCTAATCTGTAAACTGTTGAAGGCTAAAAGCACAGTATAATTAGTATTACATAATGCCTTGCAGTTGAAAAGCTGTGCAGTATCTTCTCATCGACATATGATTCAGCCTCTTAAACTTAACAGACTTTCTCTGCATTGTAAACTTTCATTTACATCTTACTATGACAAATTTTATTAAAAATATTAGGAGAGCAAGTAATTTTTACATGGATTAATTTGGCTAGCTGAGAACTAGCCACGGCACTGTATTTCCATGATTTAACAAAACCCAAACTTAACTCTCCATCCCTTTCCAAACCAGTAGCTGATACACTTTTAATTGAGATGGAGCATGACTGGGAACTGATAGAGGGTCTCTTGCTGTTACCATGTGTTTGTGAAGCCCACCAACACTGGGCACCTAGTTCTTCCTTTGCCTCAAGACAGATGAGGTGGCATTGACTCGGATCATAAGAAGAGTGAACAGAGAACCTTGACTTCCACTGTCCAGCAATCCAGGTTCTGTCTGGACTTGGGAGGCTAGACTGGAATCTCTCAAGTCTAGGTGGGGTTGGATGTGCCTCATTGCTCTTTGGATGTAGAGAAGCTGGCTTTATGGAGAAACAGCCGCCTTCTGTGAAAGGAACCATGGTGCAAGGGATCTGACACCAGCTAAACCATCTTCTTTAGCAATAGCTGGTTGTGGACCAGTTGCTTGACCTGCACCAGGTCCTGCAAATAGAAGGCAACAAACTTCCCAGGAATTGTGATAGGAAAGTTTCAGGCCAGGTTGGTTCTTTACTTGCCTTGTCACCTTTTGGCACATCCTGGGATACTCCCAGTTTTCCAGTCTGAAAAAATCCAGATGCTCCTGGTGTTAGTGTGTCTGGGGGAGCATTTCCTTTAACTGACTCTAGGAAAAATTTTTTAACCTGAAATATTTTAATAGAGTAGAATAGAATTAATATGGTTACAGAGGCTGTCTCAGACTGGGGGGAATTTCAATGGGAGAGAAATTCCCTTACTACTGATTAAGCCAGATACAGTTCTGGCCAGAATCTCAATCAGGTTGACATCTGCACAGTAGCCCTTTCTCCTGCTAAGTTTTATCTATTAATTTTGAGTTTAAGCTGTTCCTCTTAGGTGTGCAAGGATGCCATAAAAGGAGTAATATTTGCTGAGATAAAAGGAAACCTGGGGAAAAAAAGGAAGCTTAAAAAAAGCTTATTTAGAGCTTTTCAAATCCCAGCAAGAGACATGTAAAAGGTTGTTCTGTAGGCATTTCTGATATCAGTAGAAATACGTTTTTATTGCAGTATTTGCACCAGTAAAGGAGATTTTTTTTTTAGTTTTAATTGTGCCTTTTGTGCGTAGGAGGTTGGGAGAACCTGCAGGAATAAAATGACAAGTACTGAATGTTCAATATAAATATTGAGCATGTATTATCAAAACACCACAAGCCTTTCCACTTCATTTCTAGAACCCAATTATAATGCAATATAAGCTGTTTAAATGTTTGTTATAGCAGAACGTGGGCTGAGGTCAGTCACAGTTTCAAACAATGTTGTTTACAATTTTATTCTTCAAAAAATACCCTGGGCTGCAGACCCCTGAGTTTGATGGCTCTGCCCTGAGATGACCACACGAGGTTCAGCTGCTCTGAAGGAAAACTGTGGTGTAAACTGAACAGGATTGTGTCCTAACCCTTTACTTTATTAGCATGCCTTTGTTCAAGTCACTAGAAGGAAAACTGATTTGACTTAAGCTGTTTTGTGTGTACAAACAAAATATTAATGGGTAATTCCTTGGGCTAATTCTTACACTGTTTGCAAACACGGTGCTTTTTGTTCATTGCTTTAAATGTTAATAGAATTATTTTTCTTCTTCTAGGGTGAAAATCCTATTTACAAGAGTGCAGTGACAACTGTGGTCAATCCTAAATATGAGGGAAAATGAACACTGCTTGTATAACTTCACAACACTGTATGCAGCATAGCAATTTTTGTAGTCACAGTAAGATAGATTTAGGGCAAACTGCAGTGATTTTACTAATTCATTACATAGAGGTTTGTTTTCCTGTGCAGGTTTTAAAAATGTACCATATGTAATTTTTTTTTTTATTATTATTATTTTTTAATTTTTGTTGTTGTTGTTGTTGCAAATAAAAGTAATCAGTGCCAGCAGTCTGACAAAACAAACAACAAAACAACAAACCTGAGACTGTGTAGCCTAGTCAGCCAAGGTCACAATGGTGCCTTTTTGACCTTTCCCACTCCCGTGCTGTGAATCCAGGTCTTCTGCAGGGTGTGATACTGCTGTGGCACGACTGGGAGGGAAATGGTTAAAGCAATCAGCATGAGGGCTCTGCCTAGCCATTTAGTATTAAACCTTTTAGCTTTACAGGGAAATCAGGGCTTGAGTTTGCAGGTGTAATTAAACTCATGGAGTGTGGAGCTGGTGGTTAATTGGTCTTCTACTTGCTAGCTAGATAAGATTAAGTATAGGGTAAGTTGAGTAAGTTGGAAGTGAGCAGTGTAAAGGACTGAAAAGTGTATGCATACTTATTTTTAATTTTTAAGTTGCTTTTTGCCAGGTTATGGTTAAAATGAAAGAGTTTGCAAAGAATGTGAAGAAAAGGGGGGGGGGGGGAAGCTTTAAAACACGTGCCATTACTGAAATAGTTGCTGACTGGTAACTTGCTTATTTTTCCTTTGTAAATTCAAGCCCTGGTCAGCAGTATCATGAAGTACCAAGACATCCTCAAAACACATAAGGGCCTTACGTCATACTGTCTGTATTCTGTAACATTTCCTTGGTTTAAAGTCTGGTGCTTTGTCACCCTTCTGATCTTTTTAACGTATTTGGTTGCAATTCTTTTTGTAATTTTTTTTTTTGTATCAACACGAGCTTTTTTCCTTTTTTTTTTTTTTTTGAGCAGTCTTAGCTGTAAATTTGCCTTTACCCTGTAGCTAAGATTGCGTAGTTTGTCATGTGACACGAGTCACACATCATTCTTGACATGTGCCATGTATATTTGCCTTTGACCATTCAAACTGCATCATAGTCATCTTCTTGTTTTAAGTGCCTTTTTATTTTAACAGATGTTCACTTTTTACAGTGCTATTACTGAAGTTATTTATTAAATAAAAGTTCCTTAAAATACTTGCATCTCGTCTCTTTTATCTTGTAGAAGTTTATACTAGTCATAAAAAAACCTGAGAATAGTATTTAGGCAAGAGGGTTATGTTACTAACTAGATCCTTTAGATCAAATCTGAGACCAGTGAAGAAGAAATGATCTCAGGTAGCGTGTATAAAATGCACCAAGGCCAGGGTGCAGCACCCTGCTCCCACCTAACAGAGCTGTCACAAACAGGGGCTACTGAGGTGAAGCCTCAGGCTCTTATTTGCACGTGTGTGGGAGAAGTTCTGTAGCTTAGTAACTGTTCCACCAAAAGGGCTATTTGGTTGATATTGTTTCACAATGGATGAGAAATGAGAGAAAATACAGCAATTTGTAGGAAAAGAAAGTCTTCCCCAGTTTAAGGGTATAATCTTCAAATAGATTATCAAAACCCCTTTGTAATTAAATACATTCCTAAAGTCTATTCACAGAATCTGTAGAATTCTTTTTGGTTTTGTTCTGGTTTAGTTTTGTTTTCTTGATACTTGAGGTTATCCTGAGAAGCTGTGGGGATCTGTTCTACAAGTCCCTTTTAACCTCCCGCTGAGGGCAGGAGGAGCCTGGTCTTCATGAAGTGGGAAGGGGGCATTGATGGAAAGGCTGAGCTACATCTGTCTCTCTCCAGCTCTGGATGAGGGATGCACCTGGAGAGAAGATCATCCAGAGACCAGTTATGAGGTAGACTGGGTTGTCTAAGGTGAGTCACTGGAGGGACCCGGAGTGTTCTGGGGCAGGTGGGTGGAGGGTGGTGTGCGTGGTGGGCAGGTTTCCAGCAGCTGCTGCAGCAGGGCTGGCACAGATTCCAGTAGGAGAGGAGACCAGAGATCTGGAGGCAGCTGCTGGATGGATCGAGTGCCTGCACCCAGCCCCTGGATAGAGGGAGGGAAGGGCAGGGGAGATGTGTGTGCACTTCCCACTCATGGGCCTCCCTTCGTCATCTGGGAAGGCAAAGGGGAGGAGGGCAGTAGTGGTGGTGGTGTTTCCATGAGTGCTGTCTGGTGCTCTGTGTGTGTGCAGAAACATAACAATGCTTCCTGGAAATACATCCTTGGGCTCACTAGGGGTTAGACAACCTGAGGATGTGGAGCTGCTGCAGCCTTGTTTCTGTTGCGCTGCCACATTTAGCAGTTCTCTGATGGTTGGTGCAAAGATGAGCAAACTCAAATAGGAAGAAGCTCTGCAATAATTTAGCCTGCTGTCCTTCATACCAAAGTCCACAGCAGTGCTCTGGATCAGTTCTTGCATCACAAATGCTCTTACATTGACTTTCCAGCCAAGGGAACCAAAACAGCCTGAGAATGCCATCTACCCTGACCCTAAAATAAGGAACCCGTGGGAGCTGCATGTGTGTGTAGGGCTTGTGTTGTCTGTTCCTCTTGATTCTGACTTGATTGTGAGTTGACTGTGGCCACGATGGATGAGATCTTATTTTGGATGTTTGAGTACTTACCTCCCTTTCTCCTGGTTTGGTCACTTCCCCAGCGCTACTGAGGACTTTCACTAGCTCCACAAGAAAAGATGCAGAAATCTCTTCTAAACACGTTCTGTCGTGTCCATGAAAGCTGTCTTGAGTGGAGACAAGGCAGCCTAATCAGAAAGGATAATTTCTGACCTGTATTGCTGTTATTTTTTCAATATTCTAGGAAGATGAATCCCAAATTTCTGTTTCAAACTCTATCAAACTCTCCCTCAAAACTTTTAACCTCTCAGTCTTCCCCGTCTGCCCAGGACACTGGAATCCTGATGGAATTGATGTCATAGGAGAAGTGGGACACTGACCTTTAGGAACCATGGTCCCTACACAACATTACCAGTCCTAAATTAAGCAAATTTTTAATTACACGTGCATTAACCTGGTTCCATCCACTCACCTATGTTATGTCTTCTGCACTTTCCTTAACGAGTCTGGTTTCAAAATGCTTTTGTGGAGTGATAGATGACACTTTTGACAGAGATGCTCCTGAAGGCTTTAAATTCAAGTGGCCCCTTAAGAAGAGCTTTTTGGTTTTAAACCTTGTTTAAAGTGAGTTTCCAGTAGCCCCTGCCAGCCAGATGGAGGCTGTTTACTATCTCCAAGTGAACAGTTGCTTAAATGAGAGAGAACAGCTGCCATCCTACAGCATCAGATTCCAGATACTGTGTCACGGAAGCTATGATTTGCTTTCAAGCAGGATTGGATGCTCTAGCTAAGAGAGATGGAGTAGTTCAAAGATGATAAAAGTTAAATGCCGGAAAAGGAGTTGTGAATCCTTCCTGGTTTATAAATACTGACCTCAGCTACTTACCCTGAGTTCTGCAAGTTGGTGAAGCAGTGAACTCCTACTAAATTAGCAACAGATGCACAGACTCAATAGACTCTGGTCCCCCACAATGCAGATGCAAGATCCCACTCCTCTCTCTGTTTTAAAAGAATGACAGTTAATATATCCATAGTCCAGCTATCCCTAATCCATCAGTTTCCCCAATTCCTGTCCAGTAACTGAAGAGCTAAACTAGAATTGCTTCAGGGCAGTTGTTAAAAAAACCAGGTTCTTATCCTGCAGTGAAACCATAGCAGCAACAATACAAACCAGCTCAAGAAAATAATTCTCTGTAACCATGTAGTTTTTGAAGTAACTTTGCCATCGTACGTTGAGCCTCTTGCCTTAAGCAAGGTGTAGGCTGCTTGAAGATGAGTTCAGGGCACAAACTGCCCTATAGCATGGTCTTGAGCAGCTCTGTATGGGGAAATCTAGACTGATAAATCATAGAATCCTAGAATTGTTTTGGTTGGAAGAGCCCTTTCAGATCATCAAATCCAATCATTAACCCAGCACTGCCAGGGCACCACCAACCCATGGCCCTCAACACCACCTCTCCATGGCTTTGAAACCCCTCCAGGGATCATGAGGACTGCACCACTGCCCGGGGCAGCCTGGCACAGCCCTTCGCAGCACTTTCCATGAAGAAATTGTTCCTCAGGTCCAACCTAAACCTCCCCTGGTGTAACTTGAATATATACTTCCTTTGGGATTCTGTGTTTCTTTCCTTTTCTGCACATTTGCAGTGCTCTGGAATATGATTTACATACAATATAATGCAATATGATAATCATTTTTTCTTTTCCATAAGAAATACAAAGTCATTCTCAGAGGAGCACAGAAATTAATAGGAAGCAAAAAGAAAAACAAGTAAAAAAAGAACACCCACACAAAAGGAAATAAAGTAAACCCGATTTACTAGAGCTTTGGTATTGATAAACAGTATTGATAAACTATTGATAAATTGTATGCTCTAGCTACAAAGTTTTACTATTTAGAGGGTGCGTTCCAAGCACTTCTGGTTTCCTTTCTGCCAAAGCAGTTATCTAGCAAGAGGAAAATATTTATCAACAACCTTGAATACAAGTACAAGAACACAGTGCTGCAAAGTAATTCAAGTGAATGTTCATTAATAACAATAAGAAATACATTAACCCCATTAAAATGGATAAATTGCAGCTAAAAAAAAAAAACCAAACCAAAACACACACTGTAAATAACTTGAGAATACTGGAGTTAAACATTAATTTTAAATGAATTTTTAAGGCAGGCTTTTTAGAAAGAACTTTAACAGTAAACTGAAGAGTTCCGTAGAGATCAGTATTAGAAATAACTTCTAAAATAGAGAGAGAAAAAGTCTTAAATGATCCATCCAATGAAAATGATCAGATCTTTCCTGCTGTTTGAAAGTTCATTACCCACTAAAGATGTTAAAGATGTCTCACTGCAAGGAAGGAGCCAGTGCAGCAGATGAACGCTTAGATCCTTCTTCGTATCTACCAGGTATTGTGGATCAGCCTGCAACGCATCTGTTGACCACAGCCTGCTTTTTATCTTTGCTCTCTGCTTCCTGAGGACATGAGGTACCAGGGGATGGAGCAAGCACATGGTCCTTCGGGCAGCAAGGTGTGTTGGCCAGCATTTGTTAGAAACGAGTGATCAGGAGAATGCCTGAGGTGTGGAAGCAGCACACAGGGAAAGGAGGAGCCAAAGCACATGTGAAAGAAAGGGAAATCCACCTCTTTTCCTCAAGTCACCCATGCTCCTCCCTCTACAGGTTTGCTTTCATATCATAGAATGGCAGGAGTTGGAAGGGAACTCCAAGATCATCTAGCCCCTTTACTAAGTAACTTACTTTGCACTTACCAGTGAACCCCTCTGTGATTAAACAGCTCATCATCACATTCTCAACGTCTGCAAGCTCTTCAGATTTTCTTCTGTTTCAGCAATTAAAATTTCTCCTTTCCTGATGCGTTCATCTTGAGTTCTTCTATAGAAAGTGTCTGGGTTTGGTGTGTATATTTTAAAAAAATATACAGAACAACTCTATAAAAGAAGATGGAAAAGAAATGTTTGTATTTCCTCAACAACACTATCAAGGCAATACAGAACAGTCAGTACAGATTAATTAAACCATTGCATTTCATTAGGTAAAGTAATTGTGTGTAAAAAAAACCTAATTGAAAATTAATGAACTATTTTTTTTTCTTATCTATTATTTTATTTACCTTCTGTTAGCATAAGACAAAAGACAAAATAAGTATGGATCTGAACCATAAGTTTTATTCTAGAAATACTTCCTAACTGGAGCACAGTCATGGCTTTTTTCCACTGAAGGAGTTCAGACTCAGGATCAAAGCCTACTTCAGAGCCACATATCAAAAAAAGGCATCAAAAATCAGTAAGTCAGATCAAATGCATCCATTCTTCTAAACAAGCAGCAGCCAAAGAAGTAAGATGGTTTAAGGGGTAGAATTCCTGTTTTTTTAATGAGAGTGCTGACATAACATAATAGGTGTATCAGAAACTCTGAAAGGATGATAACTGATTGGATATTATAATTGCAAGACTGATAAAAGTCAAACCATCTACTACAATAAGGCCTAATTTCAAAAAGGGAATGTAAAAAAAATAAAATAAACTCAAGGGGTAACTATAAATACATTGGGAGGGTGGCAACAAATTATTCTTGGTCACCACAGAACCTGTTTAAGAGAGACTTTCAAAAGATCACACAAACAGTTAAACAGACAGCAAAAGAAGCTGATCAAAGTAAGATGTCCTTGGAAAAGCTGAATTGCATTTAAATGAAGAAAATAAAGAACAGAAAGTTAAACATTAGAAGTATGCTAAAGAGGATTTCATGCCTCATGAAAGGCATAAAAAGTAATAAATACAGTGGATCAAGAAGCCTGACACTAAAATTATAAAGACAGTTGGAATAGAGAAATAACAGAATATATAAACTCATTCTTTGTATTCACTGTGAAGGAATTTCTTGAAATAGCCAACCTAAACTTCCCAATCATGGGGCAAATACTAGAGAAATTATTCAAATTGAAGGGTAGACAAAATACTGTAGAGGTAAATCAACAAAAGGAATAGCAGCAAACTGCCAAAGCCAACGTTAATCATTTAAGAGGGCTTAAGGAACTCAAGGATGAGTGCCAGATCTCGTTGCCATTTGAATGGAAAATGGTTAATGTACAGTTTCAAATTTTAAGAGGCTTTCTGGGAGTTAAAAAAAAACCCAAAACCAAAAACCAGAAGAGTTATTCAGATGTTTCTGCCACTGCCTGGTAGAAATTATAAGAGTAAGTGGACATTTATCTCACCAATCAAGACTTCTCTGGGGGAGCTGGTAACACGCAGACAAAGACAGGTCATTTCATAGCACTGCATTTCCAAAGCCTTTCAACAGCACTTTTCATCACTGAAGAAACTTCCAAGGGATGTGAAGAAGGTCTTCAAAAGAATAAATAACTGTTGAAGATAGAAAACACAGCATAGGAATTAATGATCAGTTTGCTGATTTAAGAGATGTGATTGACAGAGTCTTTCACCTGCTGCCAGCACCCCTCACAAGGCAGCCCAGGATACCCTTAGCCTCCTTTGCTACGAGGACACATTGCTGGCTTCTTGTCAGCTTGCTGTCCACCAGGACCAAGAGGGTTCTGCTCTGCAGAGCTGCTTTCCAGGGGATTATTCCTCCCCACATGCAGGTCTTGGCACATCACTGAATATCACGAGGTTCCTTTTTGTCCAATCTGCCCAGACCCCTCTGAATTGCAGCACAGCCACGGAGCATAACAGCCACTCCTCCCAGTTTTGTACCATCTGTGAACTTGCCAAGGGTGTGCTGTCTCCCATCACTCAGGTCATTACAGATGTTAAACTGTAAAGGGCCCAGTATCTGGGATCCAATTAGACTTTGTGCCATTGGTCACAACCCTCTCAGCCCAGCCCTTCAGCCAGTTTTCAATCCACCTCACTGACCATTTACCCAACATAGACTTCATCAACTTGTCTGTCATGAGGATATGGGAAACAATGTCAGAAGTTGAGATAACATCCACTGCTCTCCCCTCAGAAAAAAAAAAAAAATCATATTCCTAAATTTAAACCAAGGGAAATGGTAAAAATCAATTGTATCTCTGTATAGAATCATAGCAATGTCTGGGTTGGAAGGGAGCTCTAGAGGTCATCTGGTCCAACCCCCCTGCTGAGAGCAGGGACATCCTC